>SJJU01072217.1:0-39835 GCA_012932125.1 Conopomorpha cramerella
GCAACTATTAGGTGCGAAGAAGTAATGGTAAATGTGAAAAAAAAAGGGGAACATTATTCATCCTTGAGGGCTTCCGTTGCGTGCGAAAATAATGTGCAAATGCAGCTAATATCTAATAATGTTCACAGTGCAGTTCTACTGTTAGTACTGCAGTCAAGCTTGAGTAGAGTTAGCTTTATTAATAAGCTAACCAACACTTTTTACTTGGCTTTTGTACATAGAAGGAAGGTAACGTTTTTGCGGCACCTACATAAAAGCTCGTGCGTTTCAATAGACAACAGGCGTGGAATGCTTCTCTTGCGTTATGCATTTACTGTCCCGTTATAATGTTACCAATAACATAACGGTCTCATTGATGTTTTGATTAGGAAGTTGGATTTTTGCTTTGGCAATGGAATTTAAAATTGATGTTTTGTTATTACGAAATTACTTTAGTGAGATTCGTGGTGATTCTTTTTTCATCCCACTAATAGATTCGAATCGTTCCCCACAAATAGTGAACTTTATTTATCAATATAGGACAGTGTCAAATTAAACTAAAACATGTAGGCCATGGTCAATAGTTTGATACCTGACCTCAAGGTTCAGAAGTATGTTTTTAATAGATAGGGAAGCGTAAAGAACTATGTATAGACATGTTAAAATTCCATGCCAAATCTATACCATCTTGACCAATATTATAAAGAAAGGTCTGATTTTTGTTTGTTTGAATTGAATAGGCACCGAAACTACTAGACATTTTAAAAAAATTCTTTCACTGTTGGAAAGCTACATTATTCCTGAGTAGCATAGGCTATATCTTATCCCAAAATTCCCACGGGAACGAGAAAACGCGAGTACATATAGGAGATATTCACTAATGAAGTTAATTTGTCTGGAGCTTACATGTTATAATAATAGTTACGGAAGATGGTTCAGGATATATGAGCTGGGAAATTTGGTTGTATGTGTCTTTGTGGTTTATCTATTAACGCGTATATTATAAAATATTTATCTGAGTGCATCAGCCCCTGGCACTCACAGTAAGTATGTATAGTAAATAGTATTTTGGGGTCAAGTGACGGTTTGTGAAATGTCCCGTGGTAGTATTATACATATTATAATAATTCTAGGTGCAGTACTATTTGAACACACACAGCGGTCTATATAATTGTATCAAATGCCTTATCATATGAACTCTGCCCTGTGGAAGCTATTTGCTGTCAACAGTGGCAAGTGACAAATAACAAATTCAATTTATAATACGATAACTGCTTTATCCTGTTGACTACGATTTCATTATCAAGTTTAACCATAGCTAGCTGGTATATATAGTTTAGATATTCATGGTATAAAAGATACTCTATCTATGAGTTTAGTAATTTGTTTAGACGGTAAAGTACAATATAACAGGAAGTGCAAAAGTACAAGTAGCAGCTACCGTTGCAAAAAGTTACAACATTCACACCAGCCCCTTTAGCAAAGTGTTCCTAGAAATAAATGACAAGATACAGATCGCGCTGTGATTCGTTGAAAATAGCACTAATCGCGATATAACAGCCAATCACAACGCATATTTATTGCATGTCGCGTTTTTCTTGACGCGCTTGCTAAGGGGAGTTGAACTTTTGACGCTGATTCTCAATTTTTTTAAATCTGTCTTAAATTGTGATTAGCCGATGTAAACAATTTTAGACTTCATTTTTTACCTACTTATAAACCCACCCAGTAAAATAGTAGTAACATGTAGTAAAGTAACTTGTATGAACACCATCTCGAAAGAACAGATTAAAATAAAGTAATAAATCAAACTATTTATTTCTTTAAGTCGTCAACATTTCAATCTTGTTTTGTCGTGAGGGGGATTAGTGTTATATTTAAACAAGACAACTTATACATCGGATTAATGTGACAATCCTGAGTATTGGGCGGAATGTCATGCATTTTAAATTAATTTTAATTTCAATTGAATAAGTCGCCAGGAACTTGTTGAGTAAACATGAGAAACATTTTTGTAGGGTTTTGGTGGCGTGAAAAGTACTCGAAACCGAAGGTCATGTATGAAAAGATGTATGAATGTAGATGAAGCAAAAGTGTCAAATAGAGATCTGTAGTCTCTGCCTACCCCTCTGGGATACAGGCGTGAAGTGTATGTATGTATGTACATTTTTGTAGTAGTAAAAATGTTTCTCATTTTTACTCAATTAATAGTAATATTATTATATATAAGCGATTGATAGATGGTCCATAGGGACATGAGGTAATTCCATAATTAGTAGATGGAAAGATGTCTATGCGCCTTGTCCAGCCGTAGCCTGCCTGCGGTAATCGGTTGCGATCACCGTTTCAATTCAGCTGGTCTAAAAAAGCTTTGCTTGAGCTACAAATTAATTAAGTAAATGAATATCAGTCAAATTAATAAAGTAGGTGCCAGCAGAATCGTCATGACTTTTATTTACTCTGTAACACAGAGTCTGTATGTAGATAAGTGTCTTTACTGCCTCTGTATTGCTAAATATATGCAGTACATCTCTAATCTATCTAGGCCAGACGGATTAATCTAAACTAAAGCATACGCCGCCACCGTTTCTCCTACATACGTGCAGTAAACTGCCAACTATAAAAACCGTAAGGGCTATTACAATGGTGTATAGCGCAATAATCCCCAGTGTATTTGCCGTGAAAGCTTTAAAATTGAGAGCAGATAACGTTTAGAGCTCCGACGGGCGGCACCTCTAGCTTAGGTAATAGCTGGGTATCAGCTTAGTGCTTACGAGCGATATTGGTCCGGATTTTGTGGGATTTTCCTGTGGCGGCCATAATATTTAGTTCTCCCGTTGCCCCACTCGTAGTGGCTTTTAGATTACTTGTCGGAACAATAATTTGATCATATCAGTGTCGTGTCGCTTAATACTGTAATGCTAATAGCTCTTTTCTGGCAAGTGGAAACTGTACAAAAGTAAGAGAAAATTTTTATTTTCGTTTTTCGGACCCAACATTCCATATTGCGTCTGACACTTGGGAAGAAAACTTGACAATTATTTTTATATTGCTTAGAAAGCGCTGAACATTAAATGAAGACAGACATGACCCTGAAACGAAAACATGATCGAATCGAACCTCTGCAGGACTTTTCGTGAAAGAGACAATTATTTTACTTCCTAAGAATACAATTTAAATAAATGTTTCCTTCTTTACAGATGCTGCGGCAACTACGGTGAAATTTACTCCGGACAGACATGACGGAATCGTGAATACAGTATATATATTTGATTGAGGTAAGCTTATATCACCTGTATGATATATTGTATTAGGTGTAATATTGTTTCTTCTGAACGATACCGCTAAATTTATACTTCCAAATTTGGTTAAAGTGAAAGTAATCATTCTAAAGCCAAGTAATTAATATCGTGACAAGCAAGAGAAGGTAGATGTGAACTAATCAGTCAAGTTCTAATACCTAGAGACAATTTGCCTGTCTCATGTATGTAAGACTGGTTCTTCTCTACAACTTTTAAGCAACGAGTGTAAGGCGCCGTCTAAAAATATGATATGCCATTTTCAATATTGTCGAGATTAATTGCTTGGGTATTCAGATCGAAATGGTTATAGTAATTTATTAACTAATGGACGTATAAATAATATTACACAACGTTGCATAAGTTGAAGAGACAAAATGATAAATGTATGCGGTTTAAACAGCTGCAGCCTGGATTCCCAGAGCTCAGGGACGCACTTCTTGATACTACTCAGTAAGTTAAGTACCTACAGTATTTTTAAAACTTGCACAAACTGTCACTGATTTGCAGGAGTTTCTGGTTATGCTACGTTCGTAATGCTTTTTTATTCGTGTTTGTGTAAAAGGGCACGTTGTTTTTTTTATTCGACGAGACGTTCTGTTTTCAAACACGGTTCCGAGAACTTGATTGTAATACCAATTGGAAAACCAAAAACGTTTCTGGCCTGTTTGGAATATAAGACTTTGTTTTCCTCTTCCAAAGAAACAGATTATGGAGTAATTTCTCAGAAGCATCACATAATTATTTAGCATTTCTTTACAATACGCACAAAGGTTCAAATCACAACAACAATAATTTGTTTCGAAGAATTTCAATTGTCTCGCATTACTGTATTGTATTCGTATTGTAAATTAAAGAGTGTTGAAGCGAATTTATCTTACAATAGCAGTGTGTATTTGATGACTGGAAATGCAAGGCGAGAGCATCTGGCACTCGGTCGGTATACTGCGTACATATTTCGAGCACATGGTGGCCTGATATCTTTCCACAACGAATTGATCCAGTGCGACATGGCCCTTTCTTTAGAAATGCAGCTCAGTTACGTTGGTTTTTCAATAGCGTCTGCGACGAAATAGACAATATTGCAAAATGAGTCACTCTGTGTCGTGATAAGATAAGGTAATTCACCATATGCTCACGTTAATCCCAGAGAAGAGTAAGTACTTATTAAACCAAAGCCCACAGCTTTTTTTTTGTCCCATCACGATTAATTAACTGTAGTGTGTTGATTGAAAAAAGACTGTTCGTTGTGTATTCGATGGATTGTGTAGTAGGTTAAAATTAATAAAATAAACTAACTACTTACTCAATAAAATTTTTTATAATAAAAAAAATCATTTATTCATGCATTTTAGTCCCATGCGGTGTAGTCAGGGGCAAGTGCCCACGTTTCACCAAACGTATTAAAACCAACGTGGCCGTTTTTAATTGAAATATATTACGTAAGTTGCGTTTTGTTTCGTAAACTCAAAACATAATTGAAATAAAAGGGTTCAAACAAAACAATGCTTTATAAATTAGGATGTTAGTATTTTTATTACTTCTTTGAAGGCAATTCTCGGTACCTAGATTTAAGAACGGGGGGAATTTTAAGAATCGACATCAATGCTTTGCCATTTATTGTTTGATGCAACAGTTTTAAAATATTGTGCATTTGTAGAGTTGTCGCAGCTGCATTGGAAATTAATGCGCTTGATGAATTAAACAATTCCCGCCTCGAATGTGGCGACGTTGTTCTAGAAATAATTTTATACACTGATGCCAAAAATGTATCTTAATAAATATGATTTATATACTAACAATACAGTACAGATATTGCCACCTTCAATTTTAATATCTGGAGTAAAATTTGACCTAAGGATTATTCGAAGTGTGGTTGGGGCTTGTGGGTCACTTGTTACCTATTAAATTTGACCCTTGTGTTGGGGACATCATTCCTTGGAAGGTTCGATTGTTTGTGTGTTCACGATACCCCCTGAGATAACCTAAGCTCTCCGCGTAAAGTTCAAGTTTATTTTTATATTCTGTTGTAAATTACGATGCAACCAGCTGTGTAGCAGGTTGCAAATATTAAGACTGTTATAATTAATAACAAAAACTGCAACTTATTCTATGATCCGTGTACTTTGACTTGTGCAAAAGGCAACACAGTGTGTGTTACTCAATGTATAAGAAAGAAAGAAAGAAAAAATATTTATTCACGCCGCACACGGCAAAAATAAAAGCATACAAAATGAAAAAAGTAATAATAATAGAATACTATATAATTTGAATGAATTTCATTTTTAATTTAATTACACAATTAAAAAAAACTAAATTATTGCGGCGATGAAAGGGCAGCTGGCTCGGCATGTTGCCGCGACTTACGCCACGACGCTGATTTTCAGCCAGTGCCCGCGGTGTGACGTACGAGGAGTCCAGCAGTGCCAGCATCAGACACAGTTATACGATAGAAAATATAAATACGTACATATAATACACTAATATACTACATAATATATAAATAGATGTCACGACCACTGAAGTCAAAGAAGCCAATGTGCAGTATACGGTGTATCACCATGTTGTTCTTTAAGGGCGGTAAATATATTTTCAATAATGTCACCTGCAGTGGTTTCCACATCCGTGACTAATAAATGTACATTTCCTCTACAGGTGTGAGTCCGTCATCATCGTGAGCAGCCATGGGTTTGGCTCGGGGTGACGATTACTCGCCGCCGCGGCTGGCGCGCCTCATACACTCGGTGCCGCACATCAACGCCACCCTTCACCGGGTGAATGATACCTTCGCACCTGATTCACCTGTATACCTTGAGGTATGATATTTTGTTTTCCGAGTTTTTGTATCAGGGACAAACCTACCATCACCAAAGTTCTACTTGCCCTTCAGGTAACAAGCCTTTTTCTGGAGACGTACGTGTCGTTTTTGCTGCATTTCAACGCACACGTTTCCTTGACTCCATACAAATCATATCTAGCCATCCCTGTTTTATTGCCAACTCTCCGCCTTCTGGGATATTGACGACCACAGTACAGAGACTTAGCATGGCGTCCTCGTCCTTGCATCTTCAGTCGTTACCGGGCTTCATGTGTTCTTCGTGCTGTGTCCTAGGGATTAACAAACTCGCGCAATCGTTCAAAATTCCCGTGACTTCTTACCAGTTCCCTGAAGTATATTTGAGCCTGGCTGTTAACCGTCCTGCTGGGACCCAAGTCCACTAGTTACATTATGCTGATTTACAGGTTAGGAATTCATCAATTCGTTCATTACTTATCGCCATAAAAAGTGTTAAATTAGTTCATACGCCGGGTCGGGTAGCCTAAAACGCAATCAAAAACTCTTTGATCGAGCGCTGTGATTGGTCTTTGACGGTTGTTTTATTTACCCAACCACAGCAGCGCTGATTATCTGTCAGTATGCTTAGTATACACGCGTAGATTACTGTAATTTCTGGGTTTGTGGATCGCACTGTCGGCTACTGTATTTAATTCATTGGCTAAATACGTTAAATGCGTCAAATTTGGATATGTTTTTGTATGTTTTTCCCAGCTTTAATCATACAAGCGGCTACGTCAGTTGTGAAAAATGAAAGATTTAGAAAAGTAGTCTTTTCAATTAGGCCATTAATAAACCGAAAAAAAATAATTATATTTTTGTTGTTTTTCGCCCTAATGTTTTTGAAGCAAATAAATGAGTGGATTCAAGTGGAAGTTTCTTTTTCAACTTCCCAATTATAATACAATAATGAACATCTTTTCGGAATATCTTTTTTTGACATCTTGTTATATACTATTCACTACCCATAGCTAAAATCAAGCCTTTTCCCATAGCTACTAAAATGCTACATAGATACGGTTCTAGTTATGGATTTAAAAAGATACTGTCAAGCTGTGTAGAAGGAAGAATTTATTTCAGAATTCTTAGCCTTGAATTCTTTCTGTATACGGCCTTATTCTAAACAATATGTTCACAAAGACGAGTTTAGTGTTCCCGTTTAAATAGACGAAAAAAAAACAACGAAATATTACCTTAATCGAGCAAAGGCTAGTATATTGCCACTTGACCAACACATACTTTGAACCTTATTGAATATCTTCACAGGAATTATTTAAAGATTTCAGAGATGTTATCAGAGAATAATCAAATAAGGTATGTAACACAAAAGGACACATACCTATTTAAAACAGTAAACAATAATTTCACATTGTACTTAAAAGCTAGATTTTATGATAAACATCGCCCGGATTTATGTGATGGAATCGGTTTACAAACGTCAATAGAGTCCTAAATCCATCAGAAACACACTTAACCTTGTCTGATTAAGGGTTAAAATACATACATTACAATCATACACTTCAGCCTGTCTTCCCAGAGGGTAGGCAGAGACTACAGATCTCCAGTTTGTCAACGATTCCTGAATACCGCCTTTCGCTTGCCATTCTACATTGCATACATTTTTCCATACATGGACCCTCCGGTTCGAGTACTTTTTCACTACCACGCTTCGGTCAGGACATCACTCAATCTGGTTTTTATCATGTTCCTTCTGGGGCGCCTCTACCACCCGGCCCAGTTCATCAGCCCATATATAATCTACTTTCGTCAATGATCTTTCATATCCATTCTCTCCATATGCCCAAACCAACCGAGCATTGCCCTTTTCATCTGGTTCACTAACGTCTTCCTTTCAAATACCGCAACTTTCCCTTATTCAACAACACTATCCTTATCTGTCATTCAATGTCACGGCCTTTCATGCTCCCGCAATGACCGCATTTCTACGGCATTGACTTTACTTTTATGCTTCTTCTGCCAACCCAACTTGAATTAAGGTTAACTTTATTGTTAACTAGTGGACTCGACAGACGTCCTGTCTTAACTATTAATATGAATATCTAGGGTGGCCTGTGCCCAGCAGTGGATGTCATTTTTTCTTTCATAAGATCCTTCTGCTGTCATTAATAAGCACAACAAAGAAAGAATTAGCGAAATCGGTCCACCCGTTCCGGAGTAATGGAATGACAACGAAAAGTGGCTTTGATTTTTATATAATAGATTTATTATATGTACTCTTAACTATCTTATGCTGTCACTATAACTTAACTTATGAAACATAACTCTTAAGTGGTTGGTGTTTGAGTTGGGATTTGTAATTTAATAGTATATTTTTAATGTTTTTCAGAGTCTGGGGATCCTAGGATCAGTACCGGGCGCATGGCTGATATTCACGCTGCTGATCTTGCTCATATACCTGCTGACGAGGTGCTGCGATCGGAAGCAGAGGCCGCCTAAGAGCATATGCGCTTTAAAGGTAAATTGACCCTACGGAACTTTTCAGAATTGCACACGTTTAATAGTAAATTTGGGTTATTTCGAAAAGGGATCATTTGGAACTCTCTTATTCGTACACTTGAGTTCAAACTAACATCTGTTTTAATTTTAAATAATAAAATTAATTTGTTTCCTTCACACTGATGAAATTTTGTGAAAATAAAATTATTTTTGCCAGATAAACTTATATTGAATTGAAATTTCTCATTTCATACATTCCAAATACCCCTCATTTTATACATAGGTCCATTTTACGGTATTTTTTATAATACAAAGGTAATCGTCTTTCTAACACTATTATTGTTTCGATTGCTGCGCCAGTACGTAACGCGTTGATATACCCACTGCATAGTTGATTTACAAAAAATACTGTTTTCGTTTCACTTACGCTTAAGGTTTCCTCATCTTCGCTGTTAGCGCGCTGTGTACAAATACGTTTTATGATTAAAATTAGTAGTATTCCCTAAAAATGGGACAAGCTCCGTTTGTTGTAAATTTAAACGTTATCCATAATATATGTGAACTGAAAGTCACGGTTATTTTTCAAAGACCCTTTACCTTTTAGTCAAACTACGTATATTTTAATAATTTAAACCGTCGCGTATTACGCGCGTAATACGTCGGTATTACGTCGCGAATTGCTTTATTGTGTCGGAACGTCGAGTAACGTAGTCAAATAACGAAGGTAAGCTGAATCTTTGGTGAATTTCGTGCCGTAATAGCCGGTCTATACTATTCATATAATGTCAGTGCTCGTTTCTTTAAAAAATAATTTTCCTAGTCAAATTGCCACAAGTCACATCATGACGTAAGCTATCACTGAAACGTATCATTCACTGCGATGCAAGCTTAATTTGTCTTAAAAAATCCTTCAGTATATGACGCTACATTAAAGTCACTATAAATAAAAAGTAATTTCACGGTATCAGTGAAAAGATCTCACACTATATCGTTCAACAAGATAATCTATATTCGAATGCAGGAATCACCCCGCCGCCGCCACGCCATGTCATCAAACTTTTAATCTCCCACGATCTATCTTGGCCACATGTCATCGTAAAAACAAAATATACATCTGTTTATGTGTGCGTTACTTTATAGGGTTTGAAATAATTAAATTTATTATGTTGCACAGTGGGCGTCTGTCGTAATTTAGGAATTAGATACGGAAGATACTATGTGATGGTATAGTAGTGTAATTGCTGGTTCATAAAAACTTAGTAATTCGACTACATCGATACGATTATACAGACGTAAGTGTAAGAAAAGCGTTCACTTTAATTAAAATTATTTATCTGTCCTAAATCCGTGCTATGGGGCGTTGTGCTGTGTTCACGGGAATAATCATGTAGGTTTAAATTACCGCGATAAACGGCTGTATCGTTTGTTAGCGTTTTTCACAGTCCTGAGGGACAGTAGACCTATATATTTGATATTAATGTCAGCTTTTGAGACTTGCGCGCGTTTCTAAGAAAATTGGATCTTAGATTAACAACAACATAATTATAAGGGATTTTCCTTTTAAGGTAGTAAAAACGACTACGGTAGTAAACATAATGAATAGACACTTAGTGCAGGACTTCAGACACACTCTATGCTCGAATTGTAAGTAGAAAACGGTCATAATAGTCACCGCCCCATCTTCTAGGGGACACGATATCTGACCAGCACGAGCCTGTCGACGGCAGAATTTCATAATATTATTACACAGTATAAAATCCAAATTATCCGCTAGACACGACGAATCGTTGTAAATGTCCACTAAATCTAGGTTGTATTTAGTAAATTGATACCGATCTAATCGCTACAAACATTACCAACGCATTTGTCACGGCGCGAGCAGACATAGAAAAACCTTCAGTTTAGTTACTACGATAATTGTGACCCATTTACGTATACTATTAGTTTGTAAATGAGGTTCAGGTATCACTGGCGTGAAGTAATAAATACAAGCAGGTTGTAATAATTAGACATCGCGTGCGCGCGCGTATTATGCAAGCGGCGACGTCGGCGGCGGCGTACCAATGACAGTTCCAGGCCCCAAGTTCGCTGACCCTCCCTTATGACAGCTGAGGGATAGCTAGGGCTGTCATGACCGAAAATATATAAACAGGGACCAACGTTAAAAAAAAACCTGCCTTGGATAATTTTAAAGATTGAATATAAAAAAAATACTTTTAGAGTTTCAAGCTTCTACGCCCGCTCGAAAGGGAGGTGTTGTTAAAAAAATAAATCTGCAGTGCGTAATTGTACTATATAATTATGATGGTTAAGCGTAGTATAAAATCATTGCCAGTATGAGTTGTTGGTCCCTCGCCTGCGTGTAGGTAAAACATTTCAGTAACTAAAAATAAAAATATTGTGTCACTTGTCTATGCGTCTCGATGTGTACTTAACCATACACTTATATTATTATACCAATAACTGAGGGTTTCCATGTATGAACAGATGTATAATTATTGCCAGGATCGTGGCAAGCGGAGATGTTTCGACTTGTATTATGCAATAATGAGGTCGTTAAATAACATTGTAGAGAATTAAAGTAATATTCTTCACTATTTTTTTAATGAAACACGCAATGACATTGTATTTAAATGTTGCACCGGGTATCATGGCGAGAAATCGCGGTGCTCGAACACGGCGAAGGAAAACATAGTGAGGAAACTTGCATACCGAAAGGTGTGTCGACCTTACAGTGGCGATGGGCTCACCAGTGGCGTGCACTGGCTTTTACGACAAGGTAGGCAGTAATCCCCAAGGATTGATACATATGTAACTTGTCTTTGCGAAGTATAGGAGGAACCTACCTATCTACCCACAAAACACAGGACCTTCATCAGCCTATGTCGTGAGTAGAACAGCAAAAAGATCTAGCAATAACTCTATTATTAGGTCGGGTAGCCAAAATACTAAGATAGGCAGTGTCTTTTTGCCTATATGGTGTGCACGCCACTGGGACTCACCATATATCGCGTTGGTTCCTCGTTCAGTCAGGTGAAATATGGGTGGGTAGATATTGTATCATTCATAGTTGCTTCTACTTAACCCTTAACGGAGTAACAGGAGCGAATGTCAAACAATGTTTAGTACCAATAAAAAAAAAGTTCGTGTTCAGTATCTAGGGAATGTTCCAAATGAAATTGTCGAGATGTATTACTTTACACAACGATCATAAGGTGAAAGAGTAAATCCGTGGTCCAGATGTTGTGTGTTAAAACAATTTGTTTAAATATTTTATAGGACTTTTTTAAAGGCGGATACTAGCTCACTGTCTATGCTGGAATGTGACTTTGTTATCGATCATAGGTCATCAACACCTGCTAATGGAAAACAGACGTGACTCGTGAAGTTTGTCTTGTGTTTATGTACGTCAGATTTTAGGAATGTATGCTTTAGTTCTGTTTCTAATTCGGGATGTTGAAAAGAATTTTAGGAATCTTTTTGAACACGAGAGATTCTGAATTTCAAATTTGTTTGAACCAAAATAGATAGAGGTACATAATATTATGTTTTACAAGTTTAATGAGTTTTTCTTCGAGTATTTATGGGCGATAGCATTTTATTGTTAATTCGTTTAAAGGAACGTGCTACTACGCGCATGGCTGCACACAGGTCTTTCGAAGTGGACATATTTAGTAATATTGTTTCAGATGGCTTTACAGAGCTTTTTACATTTTTTTATAGCTAATTAATTCTATATCGAATAGACCGTATATTACGTATGGCCTTTGTGAGTAATGTCATGCGTGATTCAGAAACTTCTTTTTCCTAAGGAAAATGTAGACCATAGGAAATGGTTTATGAGCCATAAATTTCCTACATATTTCTTCCTTCCTTATCGAGGTGAACAATTTATCCGACAACCATCCAGTGTTTACCACAATTTAAATCAGAATTAGCTGAAATATTAAAACAATTATTGAGGGTTCGAAGAATAAGAAACATACTTAAAGTATAAGAGTTTGTGTGGGGAATTTGGGTATTTTCGGTTCGGGATCTACAAGAAGTAGACTTCCAACTTTTATCATCATTTATATGGTCACAAAATTGTATACAGTTACATGTATTGTTTTTAGCCCCATTTAACTGTAATATTTTTTTAGGGCTTGAGTTTTTTTGCTCTGTACTCATATAAGTAAATGATATTATGCCAGCGGGGCATTTTTCCATGATGTTAATCTGACAGAGATCGTCCATTTTCTGTCATTCATATCAGTCTCAGTACATGACAGAAATATAGGCGAAATCTGTGAAATAAACGTTAAGAATTGTTGAGTTTGAGAATAGTTGTTGACTGATGAATTTTTGATCAATGTGTTAGGTTACGCTGATGATACTGTCTGTGCTGTGCTGCGGCGCTATCGGCGTGGGCCTGTTCGGCAACGACGACCTGCACAACGCCGCGCTGCAGAGCATCCAGGCCGGCTCGCAGCTCGCCCTGCTCGTTGGGAATGTCAGGAATCAGGTAATGAGACATACACACAAACTATACCTACCAAAACCTGGGTAGGTATAGTTTGTCTGTCTGGCCTAGGTTACATGGAAAAAATCGCTATGAGCGATAAGGTCGCCTTTTGCAATTTTTCCATTGTATTGTTTTTTACATTCGTAATGTACAGTGTGCAATAAAGAGTATATTCATTCATTCATTCAAAACTGTAATTAAAGCTATTGACTGTCGGTTGGGGAACTTGAATTTCATTGCTGAATTCTGTTTGCTTGGCATAAATTAATTAGCACGTAATTGTTTTCACACAATTAAGTTTTACTTAATTATTAACTCTGCAAACGCTTTAGACATTAAGCTACCTAATATTTGTATCTAAGATAAGAAGAAGTATTAACAAAATGTGAGTCATGTTACTTGAATAAATTGATTTATTATTATTATTATTAAGTACGACTGTGGCGCCAAATACTCTACTAAATGTCAGGAATTATAGTCCAGCAGTTGAGATAATGTGTTTAACACTTCATTTCACCCGTTATGACACTTGATAAAATGGTCGATGTATGTTTAAAGCGACTTTTAAATATTTATCGACTTAGTTTGTTGTCCTGAATAGTGTGTGGTATGACAAAATACCATAAAAAAGTGATTAATTTTATGATGGTAGTAAAAAAGTACTTAATTTTATTATGGTAATTAACATATAAACACACTTTACACTTCGCGACTGACAGACTTCCGACGCATTCCTTCAGCGGCCCATCTGCACACGTAGTTACTAATAATACCACTCCTCGTTATAAAGCAGAGGATACTGATACGCATTTTAGTTAGTGGCATGCTTTTGTGGCTATCACAGTAAGTAACCAACTAGCATCCAGGAATCTCAAAGCATCTACGCACAAAAAGAATAATAATAACGGCATCGCTCTAAAAGCATTATAATGTGTGTAAAAGGACCCCGAGCAATGGTCTTAAAAACGTTGTTGGATCGTTGTTGCATCACTATGAACAACTATTAATAAGGCGAAAATGACGGAAAACGAAAAAAATGATTCATCTCCATATAAAATGTCAACTCCCGAGACAGAAAATTGTATATTTTGTATGAAGACTTACTTTGTTCAAGTTGTTCATATTGACGAGCCCAACAACGTGTCTAAGATCATTGCTCGGAGTCCTTTTACACACAGTACTGCGTGTCAGTTACTCTTACACCATATTAATACACCACCACCATTTTTTCTTAATTATTGATAGTTTTAATTTAGTAATTTTGTGTTTTTTTTATTTTGGTGTATTTTTTTATTTTTAAATAATTAAGAGTAAACAAAACTGGCAAAAGTCAATTTAGCTTTTCTGAGCAGTTTCCATAACCTGGCAACCAGTGTGCCTAATTCGCGTAACACTGCTCTAACCACCTCAGCTCCAGAACGAAGCTTTTACCATCATACGTAGCCTAGATGCTTTGCCCTGCATGATACCACCTGAGTACACTCAAGGAGGATATGTATATAAACTAGCAATAATCCCACTTTAGTATACAGCTGCAAGCTATATAACATAAAGTAGCTGTCCCGGTAATCGTTTGTTCTGCCATTGCTAGGGTATTGTTGTGCCCAACCTATGCCAAGAATCACTTTCTTGCATCAGGGGTCGCATTTACTCTGTGTATTGGATGAATTCAACTAATAGCGATATGAAGAATATATGTTGGCCGATTCGCAGACCTACCATATATGAGGCCATCAGTGCTAAAGTGGTCTAACCCTAGACCTACCAGTATGGAGATATAGGGGTTTTTAGACACTTATGTGTGTAGATGTTTTATGGAAGCTTATTTTTGTTCAAATGTTTAATTTCAGTATTTTTTCATATATTGATTCTTTGACATTAATGATATTATTTTAACATGGTTTTAGTCAGAATATGAAAAACTGGCTTAGGCCACTTTAGCGCTGACGGCCTCATATGTACGCAACATAAAAAAAACGGTTCATCAGTTAGGAGTTTGGTAATTTTAGGGTAGGTTGTAGCATAAATTGATTTATTTAGTCTATTGTAGAAATGTATTATTCTAAATGTCTATAATTGTATATAATTAAAACAATGCTTGTTATTACGTATTTCAGTCAATAATAATCGAGGAGACGATGGGCGACCGGGCGCGCGCGTCGCTCCTCAGCATAGGGGACGTGCTGGACGCGCCGGTGGCCAACCAGACGGCGCTGGGCGTGCTCCTGCGGGCCCACTCGCTCCTGCGCAGCAACGCCAGCGACGCCACGCGGGCCGCCGGCGCGCTCCGCCAGCCGCTGGCCAGGCTGCAGTTGGATCAGGCTTGCAAGGTGACATTCTTTTGTCTATCTAGGTACAAGCCGTGTGGTGATGGCGAATAGAATACATGTGTCACCACCGCAGCCCAACTTTTCCCGTCATGGGGGTCGTAAGAGGCGACCGAGGGAGCTCTCCAGAGAACGGGCAGCAGCGCTCTCTGTGAGTTGAACCACAACACCACTGCGATCGCCAACCCGCCTGCCAAGCGTGGCGATTACTGGCATTTCACCCCAAATTACGAATCTCATTGGGGGAGGCCCTCGTCCAGCAGTGGACGTTATGTGGCTGATGATGATGAAGGTACGTTTGTACCCGCGTCGGTCATAGAGTGCTCTATCTGGTCTAGTATTAGTTGTTCAATTTGTCCGGTGCTTAATATAAAATATACACTTTGTGATGGTGTTAAAGTAACTAATCAATTAGGAACCTGTCATAATAAGTTCAATATTAAAACGACACTTATTCTGTACATGTAAAGGTTGACTTTCGTTTAGCACCGAACAGCCTCAGACTAGACCCTCCATCTTTCTTGGGCCGTTGAGGTTTTCACATTGTGAAGTCTATCCGTTAATCCGCCCGAAATTTATTTTTTAACATTGAATTATCTTCCTTTTGCTTAGGGTTGATTTGGTTCATCCCTACTTCAAGTTCTCCATTGAATCTTTACTAGAGGATGGCGTTCATTGTTAACGGCACCACCAAAACGATACCACTAGGGGCAAGTTAAACTGGATCCGTTGAATATTACAATATCAATATTAAAATTTGTAAAACTGCTAAGGTGGATGAGTCCAGTATACGTTATTTATTTATTTGACCCGAGTTAGTAAAAGTAGTTGGTAAAATCTCTGTAGTTTAGTAGTTAGTAAAGGTTCGAGTTTGATCTGATAATGAGTGAGTGCAACCGTCCAAGTTTCGACGTAGTAAGGGTGGGAAATACTGGTGATTACTCAACTAGAAGTTAACTGGTGTTAGATAACTTCTAGTGGTCTCTTTTTAGTATTGTTACAATTTGTAGATATTATTTTTGATTTCTGCTACTACAATGCTAATATGCAGCAAACTTAGCGAAACTGATGTAAGTCGAAGTTAAATAGAAGTTTTTACTTTTGTACCCCCAAATAAGTATCTGGTATTTTGCCTTTTGCGCCTTCTCGGGTATCCGTACCATAGACTACAATAAATATGTTTTTGGTAAAAAGAGAAAAAAAAAACTTTGGTTAAAACATCTTTGATATGCCAAAGATGTTTTAACTTTTCACCAGGCATACCCTGGCTCTCTGTTAAATTGTTGTCGTACGAGGTTGTGACGTGTGTGGGGCGTGTGTGTCGCAGACGCTGTGGCGCTGGGAGGCGTGGCGCTGGGCGGGCGGCATGGCGGCGTGGTGCGCGGGCGGCGCCGTCTGTGTGGCGCTGCTGGCCGCCGCCGCGCGGCGCTCCCGTCGCGCTCTCACCGCCCTCGCCGTACGTGGCCCTTCCGTACCTACCTTGACGCACCTAATACCCTTTCACCCTTAAATGCATTCTTCTACATCATTTTAAAATATACTTACGTGCCAACGGCGATGGGCTCACCCCCTGTCACGTTGGGTTAAATACGCTTGGTGAACCGTGGGCATTTGCTTATTAAGCAAGGATTATTTTTATAATATGTGATATTTTTTATAAGGGAGATTAAAAGGCGTGAAGTATATGTATGTATGTATGTACTTACGTACCCACCGTGTATGAAATAATAGCTAAAGCTTTTAAAAAAAACACGGTCAACAAACTATATATAACTATTGCATTCGACAGACGTTGTCCTGTCTTAACTATATCCAGGGTGGCCTGTGCCCAGCAGTGGATGTAATTTTTTTCTTTCATAAGAACCTTCTGCTGTCATTAATAAGCACAACAGAGAAAGAATTAGCGAAATCGGTCCACCCGTTCCGGAGTTATGGAATGACAACGAAAAGTGGTTTTGATTTTTATATAATAGATACGACAGTGTTCGGGATCTTGAAGACTAGCCCGCTTATTAATAAACGAGTTGTAACTTATAACAAAGATATTACAGCTCTACTGATACTGGTTACTCCGTATTTGACATACAACTGACAACTTAAGCTGAACTTGGTGTAATATCGGAATAGATAAACCGCGTTTATTGATAAAGCCGTTAAAATTCTTTAAGCAGTAATGCATAATCAATTAAGGCTGTCAGCGCTAAAGTGGCCTAAACCACAGTTTTTCATATTCCATCTAATGTACTTCGTAAATTTACTAAAAACATGTTAAAATAAAATAATTAATGTCAAAGAATCCATAATTTTAATTACAAAAAATAAACACTTGAACAAAAATAAGCTTTCAGTAAATATCTACACACATAAGTGAAAATCATTATTCTAAAAACTCCTATATCTCCATACTGATTGGTCTAGGGTTAGGCCACTTTAGCGCTGACAGCCTCAATTAATGTACGGTTGGAAAGTTTTAAAGTGATATTACGACACATCAGATTCTTTTTAAATCATTTATTTATTGAAACAAATAAAAAAAAATACACTTCACGCCTTTAAATCTTTGCTTAATAAGCAAATGCCCACAGCCAAGCCAAGCGTATTTAACCCAACGTGACAGGGGGTGAGCCCATCGCCGTTATAGGGTTCACACACCTTGTGGTGTGCGGCTTTCATCACGATGTTGTCCTTCACCGTATGAGCGTTGCGTTGCGTACATAGGCTCTGAAAAAGAGTCCCATTGGTACACGTCCAGTAGCCGGACTCGAACCCGCGACCTCCCGGTATAGTGAAACAGTATCAGTATAAAATAAAATTCGTGTAAAGTGTAGAACAGTTTGTATAACTGTTTTCAGGTGTGCAGCCTGGTGTCGCTGGTGGCGTGCTGGCTGGCGGCGGGGCTGCTGGCGGCGCTGGGCGTGGCGTGGGCGGACGCGTGCCAGGACCCCGCCGCCGCCGTCGCGCGCTACGCGCCCCACACGCTGCCCCCCGACGTTAGTCTACCACTATACCACCATACCACCATACCACCACCACGTATCACACGTTCTGCACCTCAGACCAAACACAACTACAAGCCACGTACCACCTTCAGTCTGTCTCTGCCCCACCAAAATGCACGGAAAATGATTTACTTCTGGATCCCAACTGTCACTTTTACTACTAAGTTTGTTTTCCTTTCCTAATTATTTGCGTAATTGTCGTGTTTTAATTTCTATTATGTTTTTTTTTATTGTATCCTGCCTGGCACACCCATCTGTCTTTCCCATTACTGGTGGTTGACTGGCAGAAAATGCGTTAGCATTAAGTCCGCCATGTGTACTTTTTTGTGGATTAAAGTGTTTAAATAAATAAATAATTTGACAGTTTGGATCTAGATTTACCCTGATACGCAGTAAGGGCCAGAAGATATTGTCTCTTTCACTCTTGCAAGTATTTTGTATTTTTGTTTCGTTTTATTCTAAACGTCAGTTTAAGATTGCAAGTCTTGTTTTTTTTAGTCTGAGTTCTTTACACTCTCGCTGTTCATAATGAGGCATTTTTTTTAAATTTAGTTTGCTATTTTCTAATTACTATATACAGATATAATATATATACATATATATAACACAATTTCTCTTGTAAAAGACAAATTAGGAATCATTTGCAGTACTACAGCATTAACCATAATTCTATCATGTAATCTAACTCACAATATCTCCGCTAGATGGCGCACTACTACCTGTCGTGCGTGGTGTCCCGCGAGAACGCTCTGACGTCGGAACTGAGGAACGCCCAGCGCGCCGTGCTTCACGTGCGGCAAGCACTAGCTACACTGTCACGCGATATGCACAGCATGTTCCCTAATCCTGGTAAGTTGTTATTCTTTAGGGAGGACTTTGGGTGTGATGCGATTTGTTAGTAGTTCGGTTCAAAGACGTGAGTTCAGAACCGGTATTGCGCATGTCGATATGAAGTCTATTTATTGCCTCAACGCAGGCAGACAGTAAAAAAACACAATAGATTTTTTATTGTTATGACGGCTATAGCCCTTCACTGTCCGGGAAAGAGTTAAAGACCGATCAATTTCCGTTTACGTTGCATGCCACGAGAAAAAAATATAAGAGACGTGTTCATGTTCTAATGTGTAATGTTGTATTTCCAGCATTGAAGCCTGCGCTGGGTGTGCTAAACGACGGCACTCGGCAGGCCGAGCATGCACTGCAGGCACTGGGCACAGCGCTGGACTGTCACAGTGCTCGAGTACACTTCGTCGCCGCCGCCACCGCCGCCTGCGGGCCCGCGTTACAGGTACACACGCGCACACACACGCTTCCAAAAAACACTCACGCATACACGGACTTTTTAAAAATTTAGTTTGCTGCTTCCTCAAAAGATGGCGCTACGGGTTTCAATCACACCCTCATTAAATATTTTTTTAAGGAAACGCACACTGACATGATATTAAAAGTTTAAAACGGGTATTATAGCGCGAAAATTAACCAAGGATAAGCATTGTGACACGCGACCACGACACATGTAACTGTATCGAAACGTCGGGCAAACGACGAAGGTAAGCTGAATGCTTATCTTTGTTTAATTTTCGCGCTATAATACCCGTTTTTAAATTGGAAACCCTCATTAACCGAAACTTCTTGCAAAAACTTAATCGCGATATGCAATGCATACCGCGTTTGCCAATGGGGAATTTTCAAACACCAAAATTTTCTTATCTAGATGTCGCTAGTAGGTATCCAGGTGGACTTCTGTAAGTTATATTTTAGTACGTTTTTTATTATTTGGGTGAGTTATTTAGACTTCAGACACTTATGTAACATGTAGATAAACAGTAAAAAAACTGCTTGAAGTTAGCCATTTCGTTGACATTTGTCCCCCTAATACAGCTAGCGCCATCTGTTATAACTAACAGAAACAGAGGCCCTGAAAATTTCCCATTATCTGCAATTCTGATTGACAATCGACAGAGAGACCTGTATTGACCTCTATGCCATGGAGACAAAAGTGATTTAAAAATGCCTCATTATTTTAATGATTAAATGTGGTCATTATCTTTCCAGGCGTTGTCCCTGCAACTAGCCGCTGCCATAGCGGCCGGGTTTCTATTCACAGCGATCGTACTCGTCGACTCACACGTCTGGATCTACATTAACACCAAGTGAGTAAAATTTTCCCTACTAGTATTCTTATGATAAGCTCTTATACCAAATGCTCTTGTAAAAAAGCTGATTACCAAATCCTGTTGACTAGTGAGTTATTAACAATGCCTGTGTAACAAAATGGTATGATAGTGTGTTTAGTTTTACATCATGTCTTTTAACTTCATTTATTTATCAATAGTTAATAAATTTATTTTGCCCATGTCTCGTCGATCTGGCTGGTTATTATTATATAACTTAGAAAAAAGTTTTTGTGGAATAAAATTTTTTTCGTCTTTTGTTTTATCTGTTTGTAAGGGTAAACCGCACAAAGCGCATATTTTGTAATTTTGTTAACATATACACCTCAAAACAAAAACACTGTTTAGTCCAAAGTGCCGTTGTATTGTTGAGGTGGTGGAGCAGAGATTTAAACGTAGGATGTGAGGTGTATAATGTATTAGCTGCCACAACAAATATCAAAATCTTAGGCTATTTATACCCTAAAAAATCATATGATTAAAAAAGTACAATGCTGAGTAATAAAATTAGTAAGTAGATCGCAATGTTGACAAAATGTTGAGGACTGTTCTGTTTTTTCTATGCTGTGATTTTTTTACCAGTCTGTAAATATATACAAACATAACAATAGTTTCACTTCAAAAGTTATTCGAGTTTCTCCAATGTTTTTGATTTAACGTTGTTATTATACGCCTGTGATCCGCACACAGTGAGTCATCCCCCCTTGTTCCCCACACGCAGACGCGAAGGCACGGGGTCGGAGCGCGCGCCCTTCCTGTCGAGCAGCAGCGGCGGGTCGGAGGCGCGCGCGCCCAACGGCAAGCCGCCCTGCTACAGCGCCGCGCTGCAGATGCAACGACAGGACCCGCCCAGGTACACTCGCACGTCTTCTAACTCTTCAGCCTTTATCGCCGTTGTACTGTCTTAGGACTGAGTCAGGCACAGGCTCGACAGCTACACCACAGGCAAGCGACGCGTGTACCCTCGCCAACGGCTCCCGTACAACTACCCGCGCCGCCCCACTGCCAGTGCGCACGAGACTGTGTAACTCTATCTTGTATGGATATAGGTTTACATACAAACACTACAGCCGTCATGCAGGAGTAACCACTCCGAGCTGGAGCCCACAAGTGCTAGTCGCCCGTTGGATCTGAAGAACGACCCCTGGATGCTCAGGATTCGACCAGCAACATCGACAGCTGGAGACCTTGGGGACTTAGGTTAGGGGAGAGGTCAGTAGAAGTCTGACACTACTCTGTCGTCGTCCCGGTGTTCATGGATTTCCTCTTCGTAGAACAAACCTGCAGCTTATACAAGTACCTACCTACGGTAAAATGCCGTAACATAACATATATTTTTCTGGATTTGTAATAACGTATTTACAATGGGGAATTTTCTTGTCAATACTGTCAAACTTTATTTGGAAAGTATAACAGTAATGACAGTTCTCCACTCGAAAATCTGTCAGAAAAATGTCAAAGAAAATTCTCCATACTGAAATGTCAATTAAGACAGCTCTTTTTTGTTGTAAGTCCAAGAAAGATCCAGTTTAAATGTATTGTATGCAGTAATACAATATGTATTACAAATAATAAGTATGTAATGTAATAATAAGCAAATAAAGGGCAAGAAAATATTACTATCTAAATGCTGTGCAATTTTTTAAGCGTCCTCAAGTTGTCATCGATCATGTTGTCGACAGTTGTCGCTGACGAACCTTATACACCTACTGTACATCTGAACAAAATATCAAATGAAGTCCACCTCCGCAGAGTCCGCATGTCCGGTTCAGCGACGCTGGGCCGAGGCTCGAGCGGCGGTATGGGCGGCGCGCTGGGCGGCGGCGGCGGCGGCGGCGGCGGGGCGCTGGGCGCGGCCACACTGGGCCGCGCGCACAACGGCAAGTACGCCACCCTGTCCCGTCAGTGCAAGACCCTGGAGGGGAACGACTTCTACTGAGAGCGGCCCGGCGGGGGCCTGCCGCATAGTGAGTTGTGCTTTATTCTTATATTTATTAATGATCCTACACCCTCCTAAGCGAATTACCGTTATTTCTTTTTCATTGCCACATTTTACTATCGCACTTCGACGAGAAACAAATCTGTATGAAAAAAATGTATTTTATTCAAATGTAATTTTTCGATATAATCATAATTGAGCCCACTTGATAGAACGTCTCCAGCCTTCCACGATCCCTAAAAGACCCAGAACCGACTTGGACCGTTTCGGAGATTTAAAATAGGTTTTTCCAAAATAAATTGTTTTATAAGCATCTAATACCCTAAAACTTTACCTCACACTGAATGAAACACAACCGTCACCTTCAGGACCGACGGAGCCAACCGCCCAAGCGCAGGCCAAGCCGAACCCGGGCCTGAATCGCTTCGACCCCAAGTACGCTTCCTTCGGTCCCCGCGCCCCCCGCCCGCGCCCCGCCGCGCCCCTGCCGCCGCCGCTCGCCACCTTCTCCCCGCCGAGGCCCACCGACCCTGACAAGTATGGCACGGTGAGGGGTACAGTGGAAGCTGACAAGTACGCGACTGTCCGCGCTCCTCGCAGTAGGGCGGAACCTCAGCCGTTGTCAGCCGCGGCGCTAGAGTATAGGTCGTTGCAGAGACCTCGCCGCGCCCCCCCGCACCCCACAGCCGCCGCCGCCGCCGCCGCCGCTACCAACACGCAGCATAGACGCAACAAACAACACCACCACGATCAGAGAGACCTCTATGCCGTCACCGAACTCTAAGACTTAAGCACAAATACTACTCGTAATTGTGAGATCGCTCAAGTGACGTTTGACTCGCTCTCGTATTTATGTAAACTGATCAAGCGACACTTGAGTGCTGATTATTGTTGCATAATATGGACAATAATCAAGCCAAATAGTTGAGATTTATCAATGTCTAAATGGTGAACAGATCGGTGAGACGGTGGAGTATGTAATCTAGTGTACACTAGATAGTGCGAATTGAATCATAGTTCGTCGTGCGACGAAACTGTTGTACAAATTATGCGTCAAGTCGAATGTTTGTGTAATTCGATTCGACTGAAGTGACTAATTAAAACGACTTTACTCAAACTTGCTATGTCAATCTTAGCGTAGTCTTGATCTGTATTGACATTCGACTCGAGTATTGAGAATACTTAAGAGAAACGATGATACGTTGTAAATATGCTCAACTTCTTATTAGATCTTTCAAACGGTTTTTGAATACATTATTAAACTTTGAGCATAATAAGGATTTCGAAATGTTTTAAGTAACTATTGGTAGATATTGTACGTGTAAGGTTACTTTTTTGTAACATCTTTTACGGAAACAGTAATGGCCTACGAAGGAACACCATCTTGTTTTTTAACATTGTTTTTTTTTGTAACTAAATGTCCATTTCCATGGCTGTGCGTTCTGAAGGAAATAAGACCAATATTTTTAAAATGTAATAAAAGTAATTTCAAAAGTAATATAACGTCTTCAATCTTTCCAAGACTGTCGTGTGGATTATGAAGAATCATGACTGCGCATTTTTTTGGACTCTGTTTTCGCTCAACGTAGAGATAGATTGTACAACTAGTTTAAATTTACACGATCAGTTTTTAAGTGTTCTTCTGAGTCGCACCGTTGTCATTGGAATATGAGCATTAGTAGAGACTGTTATAAGGCTGAATATCTTTTACTGTTTGGTGTATGTCGAAATAGAGAATGGTAGGCGGTTTTGGACCGATTTAGGGTACTTTCAGGTGCTGGCAGCGGTGCGCCTGCACATCCCCGTTTTGTCGTCTACTGCCTAGTAAAGCTATACGCAATAGACTTAGCGTATTCTGTTTAGTAATTACTTTTTTTTTACTAAACGGGGAGTGTGGCATCTGAATCTCGGGCCTAAATCGTATTTCAAATGCACGATTTTTTTTAAATTCTTTTCTAGGCTATCTATTTACATTCGATTTTAAGGTGCGCAATGATCGGGGTGTATACTGTACGTATTTTACATAATGTAATGTTTAAGGAAAGCGTGGGTCGATTATCGTATATATAAAAATTACGGTCTATTAGAAGTTAATAATATCTTATCTCTAGGTATTCTTATTAACTTTCGGAGTTATTCAGACCTTACCGAATGGCTGAATAATCTAAGGGTACACTTATGCTAGTTAATAGAATGTTTTTAGAGCAATGCCCGTCATGTTATTATTCTTCTTATTAGTCGAAACTTGCGGTGGTTACTTACCGTAATATCCCCAAAAGCATACGACTAACTAGCATAATATGTATTTATAAATCAGTACTCTAAAGTGTAATGTTGTTCTTATTATTGATTCTCAAATGTCTGTCTGTATGTTTACAGCAATTTATTATAGATTTGCTGCACTATTAGCGTAGGAGAAACATTTTTTTTTAAATAAAGTAACAAGGTCGGCTCAAGACAAAGGAATTCCTGGCAATAAATTTATATTTTTAAAAGATCAAACACCAGTAATTTAAGAGCTTAGGTCTCAGTTTAGGTTAGACCTGTAGACTGTTGTTCGCTTCCATAAACGGTCTCTCAACGTCATTAAAAATGTATTCGTTTTAAGAACATAATCTACGTAAAGGCGATGAGAAACATGACTAATTGAATATTTTCATAACCTTTTTTACTAAATTAAAGTTCAATTCCAATGCCCTTTATAACTCTTGGTATCATGAAGTAGTCGTGGCTTACAACTTATATGTAGTCGGCCACTTAGTAGATGCGACTGGCATTAAAAGGGCGATGTAACTTTGATAACCGCAAATGTGTTCTTTTGCATGAATGTGGCAAAATACCATTAAAAATGCTTAATTTTATTACGATACAAACATTTTAGAGTCAGTTGCTTGCACAAGTGTATTGGCCATTCATCATTTTCCTGCCCTTATCTCACGCTAGGTGCGACGGCGCAACACGTTTCCTTTCGCCATTCATCTCTGTCGTTGATAATTTGTTACTTCAATTATTATAATCAAAATGCAACCTCATTGGTCAATGCTTTTGTTCGCTATTGTTGTATTCTTAAAACGAATGAATTTTTTAGCCCGTTTTATTAAATGAGACTTAACTTTATCGAAACTTCTAGGCTAAGCTGAATACAGACTTCAAATTAGTTATTTGTAACCAGTTATTATTCCTTTCGGGGATATATACCGCCTTTCGACGTAGTATCAATAATACTTCTACTGTTATAAGTCGAGTTTCCTCAAAAGTGTGTTGAAGTTAAGTTTTTTTTATGTAAGAACTATACGGGCTCTAGTCGTATGTAGTTATAAAGAGATGACGAATTCACTTAACAATTTTGGATTATGTGCATTTTTATAGTTGCTATAATAAACTAGAAGCTCAAGTCAATGCTCTAAAAGACGTCGATCTATATGTATATAGTCCTTTATCTTCTCGTATTATTAAATAATAGTAATAATGATTAAATATAATTTATTAACTAACGGCAAGATCATTCCATGTAAACCTAGGTACATTACTATGTGGAACTGTCGCGTAAACTAGTTCAGTGTTTGTAAATAATTAGGTTGGATTTAATTATATATTATATGAGTGAATTAATTAACTTACACCCATATTCATAGTGAATTATCATTTGCCTAAATCACACGAGATGTCGCTGTCATAAAATAGGACACGTTAAAGATTATTGGCTAAGCATATGGGTGTTTGTTTAAATTGGTGTCTTACTGGAAATAATTTCGGTAAATACGTCGCGAGTGCGAACGAGACATGAGACTGTCCGTCTCTTTCTTTAAAACTATCTCCCTTTCAGATATCGTTCGTTAATTTCTTATGAATACAAGTAATGTTTGGTTGAATTTATATTTCTTTAACTTGGTGTCACTCATTCGGGAAAAGTATACACACTTGTGTACTCTTAGATTTTTGTGAGAACATTTACAACGATGTTTTGTACTTTTTACTATGTATAAAAACGGTTTTTTATAGATATCCTAAATAGTGTAATCGCCAAAGATTTTGCATAATTAACCACTAGGGTCTAAGACTATGTCACATGGTAATAATTTGTACAATATAATTTAGTAATAATAATTTATATAGGAAATATAATAGTTTGCATTGCGTTCTAATAAAGTTTAAGTAGGGTTAAAGTGAATAAAAAAAAAAACTCACAATTTTACATATTGGTTAAGTTAAAGTCCGTTTTTCTATACTTGGCATAAAAGGTAAACAAACACGGCTCATTTATAGGGATGTCCATTACTGAATGAATTTTCGAAGATTTCATTCACTGATCGAAATATTTATTGATTCGGTTCATAATATAAGTAAAAAAAATACGAATCAGTAAAATTGGGGTTTCCTTTAACAGAGGTATTTTTCAATGTTTTCTTGGAAGTTTCTTTAGTATCTATAAATGCTCTAGTGCACCTCCTGTAGGTAAAAAAGGTATTTCTTAAATTAAGATATATAGTGTGACGCCCAGAACCGGGGATAATATTAAAATCACATTTTACACGCCTAAATTGGTACAAGAGGGCTAGTCTGAGTCACTGTCTTCGAAGTCACTCTCTTCCAAATTGATTATGAAACTCACATTTTTGCCATGATGTGGCATCTATTTTTTGTATGCCTTCTTCTGTTAAGTGTTTTATTTCTGCCATTTTAAATGTTTTATTATTTCGACCCACATACCGGAAAGATTTAGATACACATATAAATCGAAAACAAAAAAATACTAATTTATTCCAATCGAATCTTTAATATAATTCATTCATCTGTAATCGATTAGAAAATTGGCAATCCTTCATTCACCTTTTCCTACCACTAAAACAATATGACATTCGAAAATTTCGCTGCGATTTTTTCATTAAATTGCATTTTCACCTTGTTAATCAAGTTTTGAAGCAAAGTTTTTGGTGAAAATCGATGTCTTTGAGCTTATGGTAACATGTGCAATAAAGTGTGGTAAATATCGGTGATCGTAATAGTCGTAATGATGTAGTTTGTGATCGACGAAGTGTTTGTTTACCTTTTGTGCCAAGTATAGAAAAACAGACTTTAGTATTCGACATTAAATATTGGTGTTAAGATGGAGCAATGCAAACGCGACATAATTTAATTTTATCGAAGAAAACATTTACTTCGAAACAAAGAGAACAGAATCTGAAGCAGGCATATACAAGAGAAAAAACTCAAACACTTGAATAAAACAAAAAATCGTAATGCCATCTAACGAAGTCAGATTAAAATTAAATACGTATGGGTGTGTTATAAAATAAATAACAACTAAACGTCGATTCTATTTGGTTTGTCGATATAATGCCCGGGATTTAATACCTGAAACGGTTCGTTGCAAATTACTAGTGGTATTTTTTTAGCGTTTGATTAACCGTAAAATAAACGCCGAAATGATATCACTAAATCCAATGTTAATATACATATTAAAATGTTATCACTAAATGCAAATATTTTGGAGACTTGACAACCAATATATGTATGCAGTGGACAGCTATCAAAAGGGAATCGTTAGATTTGTCAGCCTATAGTAGTCTAACGGATCATATGAATTGTTAAAGAAACCATCAACTTACCTCTAGGACCAATGTTACAAATTGGAATTGTAGATACACTTCAATTTGTTACAACAATCTGATTACTTGAAAGGTAATCCACATATTTATTGGTCAAGTCGTCTAATTTACACAAAACACGTCGTAGTTCATCGAAATGTTTTGTGTAAATTACACTGTACCTTTCAGTGGTGAATTTTTGGTCATGTCGTAAACAGTTAACGATCTGATCGTTTTATGTATTGGAACGGGCACGTAAATATAAAAATATTACTATGTAATTATGTATGTAATGTAATACACACATTTTAAATGTAACTAAACGCACTCGAATGGTAATTGTAATAATACATTTATTATACACTTAGTAGTAAAATGTAGGTATGTAGCGAAGTGACGTAAATGTCCCCTCCTCGGTTTTTTTTTCAAATTACTTTTGTTATCAGTCTTTGTATTACATTGTTCAGTAAGTGATTGTACTACCAACACAAATTGAGGAGGAAATAAAGTTATTGACCTTGTACTGTCTGAACAAAAAAAACCATTTTGATTATATTCCCCGAGTTTATACGAAAAAGTAGTTTCATTTATTAAGTATGTATTAATTATTGTAATGGCTATGAAATGGGATTAAGAATGTCAATATTGGATATTAAGGAGAGATCTGTTACCAATGTAATATGCTATGTTTAGTACAATTATGTATTTTTCGTACAAAATTTAACACTGCCTCTATTATGTGTTTTTTATATACTATGTATGTAAGTGCCATATTATTTTTTATTTAATTTCTTCATTTATATGATACAGGATGTGTTGTAACAACATTGGAAGTCAGTCTTACGTTTATTATACTCTCTATAGGTACTGAACTATCGCTTTTATGACCTGTTAGTAAAGTGAATTTTCCTATAAACTACTATTTCTCTACCATCTAACAAACTCTACTATAATCTTAATATTTCGATGGGTCATATATTGTTAAAAACGTGAAGGGTGTTTCTATTGTTGCAGCACATTATTCTATTTTATATTAATTCCTTACTTTCGTGCTACAAAAAACTAATATGTTTATTAATATTATGTAATTCCAAAATACCATATATAAGCTTAGATAACTCTCAAATATTTCAACTAGATACCTACTTTTCTTTTCTATGAATAATTTTATCCAATTTGAATGTTCAGTAAACATTATTACTTACTTAATTAATAATATTAAGAGTTTATTCGTGAATAAACGTGTAATAATATAATGGTTGGTGAATAGAACAAGTGTATGAGTTTACAATAAAAAATAAATGGAATACGATAATTATATTCTATGTTTTCATTTCGTATCGCTTGTATGTTACCTAAAATAATACTAACGCACACTGTTACATACATAAAGTTGACAGTAAGTATATTTTTAATGACTTGACTTGAAATGCAACTTGTTGCACCAATGCAATGGACCGCTTTTAGGGGCGTAGTCCAAGTGTAAATAGTTACTACTACAATTAGGTGTTGTGCTCTCTATAAAAAATACTATTTATTAAATTAGAAAAATAGTTTCATTATCTTCTACTTAGACAAATAATAATGATTTGGTAGATTCGGTAAGTAAGATAAATCAGTCACTAAACAGTATTATACACAATAATAACACTTATCCGTTTATCACCATAATAATCAAATGAGTCATGTCTGCTATTCGTTTTTACTTAGGTACATACCTACTCAGTTGAACAAACAATAGACGGTGGGGTCTGTAACACGAGCAAAAGTTTCAAAATAAGTTTGGCAGTTGCCACTATTTATACCCAAGTTACCAATTATTTAAAAAAATGCTAATATCCTTATCAACATTGATCCCACCAGTAATTAATTTCCTTTTTTTTAAAGTAAAGACCACTGACATTTATTTGTTGACATAAAAATACACTCCTTTTAATCCCAAAGTAAGTAGGTAGGTAGGTTATTGGTTGACTTTAACTTATTTGTTGACATGTCGATAACATCGCTAAATGTTATTTACACATCAATTTATTCCGAAACAAAGTACCTATCTACATCCTTTGCAGAGCCCGGACTACATCAAACTAACTTGAAGAGATTGTTATAAACTACACTTAATTTTTGCTTGTGTTATAGCTCCCATACTGTAGCGAAGGTAATGCTTACAAACAAAAAAAAATAGATCAAAACGGAAAATAGACTGCGACGTATATCCAAAATCATCGACCCGCGAAAAAGAATCGGCCAAGAAAGAATCTGACCTATCACTCTAATGTTGGAATTTATCTAAACTAATATTATAAAGAGGAAAGATTTGTTTGTTTGTATTGAATAGGCTCCGAACCTATCAACCTACTGAACGGATTTTGATGATTCTTACACTAAAAGAAAGCTACGTTTTTCCAAATGAACATAGGCTACTTTTTATATTATTTAATTACATTTGGCTACAAATATTGTAAACAAAAAATAAAATAAATATAAATAAATTTTGTATTGTATCGCCATTGCACCCGTGCAAAGCCGGGGCGGGTCGCTAGTTATTTATCGTCGCAATAAAGCAGTGATTGTGATACAGTTTTGAAACTTATATACCACTTTCTTGTCCGACTGAACCTACCTACCTTTTTTTCATCCGGGATAACCTTTGCAGACCGACATAGCGAGCGGTGACTACGGTGTGATTCTGGCGGCTCTTAACTGTTTAAAAACCTCATGGCGGCCGGTGAACTAAGCTCTATCAAAGCTTTTCTCGAGCATCGTATTGTCTCTGTGCTACGGAAGCACAGATACCACTCTGTGCAGCGCATTGCAACACTTACACTCCTGCCTGACCGTCATCTGTCAGTGTCCTCCGAAGCGCCCCTCGACTGTGACATTACTATAAAACCGACAAAGTACCCTTGTTCGAAAGCTACAGAACGTTTCCAACCATCAACCCAATCCAGGCCAGCGGGAAACCCATTTAGGCTGTTCCACATTGAGCAGTAGTAGTCACACAGAGGATCAAAAGTCGCTCTACACTTTAGTCACACAGCTTAGTCTATATCGTTTATAACCTGCCATAAATCGAATGTTACATTTTGTCATAAATATGAATCATGCCTGCCTTGCATTGCCAATAGCTACATAGTACCCAGTTGTCTCTAGCGTAAGTGCGCTCGCTTGGGATCGTGTCAACTCAGGGTTCCTCTAGACCCTACTGCGTCCATTTCAGCAGCTTCTACAGAAACAGTAGACTTACGGCTTAAAATAATATTTTCGTATCACCATTTATTGGTAATATATAATCGTAGTGAATTCAGAAAATTTATAAATATTGGAGGTCGGCTCAGTAAATTATTTGAGTAAAATAGTTCCTGGATATTACTGATCTAGTTCCTTTTCCTTTTTATTATTATAGTGGAACATGTAATTATACCTTGTAATATTTGATTACAAACTTAGGTATGCACATTAACATTCAAATAAATGGACGTTGAAGGAGCCCAATAAACGACAAGTTCGTAGCATCTCGTCGGCTGTAGAGACGTGTACTGCACAGCATAGTCTGATGTCGCGAGTGCTCACTTCAAAATGAACGTTCCTAGGTAGTTCAATTTTAATTACAAGCACGCTAGTCTCGCATCGATTCAAGACCGATCAAAGGAACGCAATAAAGGCGGGATTGCTTTGAAATGTCGTCAGGATTAATGAGGTAGCGGGAAACAAGACGGGCGATGCCGGCATGCGACAATCGCTCTAATTACCTTCGCTTAATTGCGTTGAAGCCTTTTCAAGCTATTCCTTTTATGCTAACATTCACGCATGTAATACTTAGGTACATAGATTGTTCACGTTCATGGAATTGGAAGGCATCAGGGTTGATTTACTGATGAGTGCTGGAGTGCGTCCATCATGCGGGTTTAGAACATAGAATTAAAGATAAGTAAGGTAATTATAATGGCGGAACACTACTACACATAATTGATGGTTCTATTAAGACTAAAATGCAGGTACAAGTTAACTCGTTTGGGGGCACATCCCGCCCGTTGACGTGGCAATGGCTATTGACTTAACGAATGTTAACGAATTTGTTGATATGCAAAAAGTTTTATGCATAGTTACATGCATGTAATATTTTCATTTCAAAGTAGTGTTCCTTCTAATATTTTTTTAATACTTATATACATGAAAAGTGACATTGCGTACTTAGCCTAGGTATTTTGGCATATGAAAAAATATTCTATATATTCGATATCGCCCTACTTGGCATAATATTAAAACCGATTTTAACTGAATATGAATGTCAAAAATAAATAAAGCAATAAAACTTCAGCTAAACTGCACACATTGTATTTGCTTCGTAAGCGGAAAGTAGATTACCTATCGATTTGTAATGAACAAAGTTAAAGTTAAATCGTCATTAACCTGTTTTTGGATCGTTATTGCAGAATGCTAAATTATCTGATATCCCTGTAGGTATCTATAATAATATTTTAGGTCGATGAATATATGGTACTGTTTCCTAATGTATCATTCAAACTGTGAACTGATTGTACCTATTTCAAAAATAGTATTATTATTATGTAAAATTAAAAAACGACAGGGCCGTAGGTATTTGGCTCTGGATGTTTTGGTGATTGGAATAATTGCAATTTTTCGACCAATTAGTCCAATTGGCTGCGCCTGCAGTCGATTTATTGGAGTAAATACGCGGTTTTACTGGCTAAATTCCATTTCCATCAGAGGTAAAATGCTTTCATTACCTACATTAGCTAAATGTTATATGAGCTGATTCGTTAAACCCCGCCTATTATCAATGATACCTACAACTGCCTAAACCGTAATGTAACAACGGCCGTGACTCATGTCTACGTGCAGAATACGTAACTATATGAATCAGAATTTAAGGATCAATTCACGTTGATATTATATTAATATCAACAGAAACATAAATTCACTACCAATTGAGGAGGTTAGAATCAAAACGTATTAATTTGCTTTTCTTCCCCTAAGGGTTTTTGTACATTTTCAAATATATAACTTCACTACCATGTACTATTTTTAAAATTGTTTTTGAGAAATTATAGGTTTCATGTATATGTACAAGGGAATGGATTATTTATGTTTTTCTTCTGAAAGGGCCTAAGGCCGGGTCTCCACCAAAGCGGAGACGAGACGAGCGGAGAGGAGATGTTTTTTAAACAACCAATAGAATTGAGTTATTGACACGTCTCCTCTCCGCTCAGCTTCAGTGGAGATCGCTGTGCGGAGATGTGTAATATTTGTATGTCGCGATGGAAGCGGAGATGTGAGCTGTGCGCGGACGACGCGCAGTGGAGACGAGAGATGTGAGCGGCGTGCAGTGAGCGATGTCACCCTCCCCCCTCTCGCCCGCTAGCAACCCGCAGAACCCCGCGCGCGCGCCGGCCGGCCATCTTGCTAGTACCGTGCACGCGAGCACACGCTTTTATCGTGAATAAAAAATAAAATAATACCTACAGCAGTTTGTATTTTTCAACGTAAACAATTAGTTAATTTAAATAAAACGTAATGGATGAACAATTTATTGAATCAGTAAAAAAATATCCATGTCTATGGAACACATCAATAGATACCTATAAACTTACTGACGTCAAAGATGCAGCTTGGGAGAACGTTTTGAAAGAAACTCAATTATCTGACGGTAAGTGCAATTTATTATATTAAGTATTTCGTTCAAGTAATATTGTAATACGAGTGTCTTGCCAGGGAACGGCGCCCTCGTTGTTGAAATAACTACAGAATTTTTCTCGAACTTGATAGGCATCCATATTGTCATTCGATAATAGATTTTCCACGTTTGTGTCGTTAAACATAGTCGTGGCCAAACCCGTTTCATTATTATCTAGATAGCCAGGCTTCTTGTCAATTAAAAAGTTGTGTAGAACACACGTTGCTTTTATCACTTTTTCCACTGTTTCTATTTTACATTCAAATTCTTTACGGTATACGTACCATTTCTGTGATAATACACCAAATGTAGCTTCCACAATACGACGAGCTCTTGAAAGTCTATAATTGTATGTTCGTTTTTCGTTATTTAAATTATCGCGTGGATATGGTCTCATTAAGTTAGTCATCAAAGGGAAAGCTTCGTCTCCAATAAAAACAAACGGTACAGGTTCTCCATTTTGGTACAAGGGTTGTGGCTGTGGTAGATTTAGTCTGTTTTCTCTCAAACGAATTCCGAATATACTATCAGCAAAAATACCACCATCGCTGAACCTTCCCATTGAACCTATATCTACCATAATTATTCTTCGGGTAGCGTCGGCTACGCACATCATTACAGTTGAAAACCTGTGTTTATAACAGTAATATGAGGACCCAGATTTTGGGGGTGCAAACATGTACACATGCTTGCCATCAATGGCCCCGACGCAGTTTTTGAATTGCCAGATTTCTTCAAATTGCTTTGAAATTTTTTTCCAATCATTTTCATTAAGTTCTGGCATAACCAAAGGTTGTAATACTGTCCACAAGGCATCGCAGACATCTTCTATAATTCTTGGAACAGTCGATTTTCCAATCCTAAAATTTTCAGCTATTTGTGAAAATTTTGAACCAGTCGCCAAATACCTGTAATAATTATAATATAGATTTATATTTATGTGTCGTGGTTTCAGTTAGAATAGAAGGGTCATTTCAAAATAATATCTTAATCAGTGTCGTGTTGTTTCCGGAACAATAAAAGATTAGGCATTACTGAAATTATGTATTTACAGAATTTTCACTCGTTCAAAAGTTATAGCCATTTTTAAATAATAGAAAAGAAACAATTAAAAGTCTAAGATTCACACGAGCACAACACATTGAAATCAAACAAATAAAATGGATTTATCACTCGTTATTTATTAACATTTCAAATTTCGACGCCGCCGTCTGCCGCGACCACGTACGAGAGATACAATCCGTTTTGCTTGTTTGATTTCACATATTTTTTTTTATAAATTGATTTCCCTTGAAACTCTGGTATTTTTAAAATATTTGTAATGGTTATAAATTCTGCATGAGTGATAATGCGGTAAGTATATTTTGACTATGGCAATGTCAACATTTAATATTTATAATGATTTCAATTATTTTTATTTCAGTAAAAACGGCTAAATCTAAGTGGAAAAAGTTGAGAGACAGCCACCGGGACGCATTAAAAAGGAAGAATGCCACTAGAAGTGGACAGAGTGGTAAACAAATTCGTGAATGGAAATATGAGAAGGTAATGGAATTTTTGATACCATATATGACGAATAGAAACAGGACTACAAATTATACCTCACAAACAAATATAAATGAACAGGAAACAAATTCATTGGAAAATTATGTAACCGATGAGTTTTTTGAAACATCAAGCAATCATACAAGAAGCACTCCAGAAGATCGTCCATCTGTACAACATTCGCCGTCACCGACATCAAGCGTCTCAGCCTCGACATGCAGAAATGCAACAAGAAAATCGGATGAAATAAGTAATTTACTTATACAGCACCATGCAAACCGTGAAAGAATACGCCAAGAAAAACTAGAAATACAATCATTGATAGAGAAAAATAATACCCTTGACGAAATGGACACTTTTTTTCTGTCGATATCAAAAAGTGTAAAAAAACTTTCTCAATATATGCAGCTTCAGGCTAAACGTAAAATTTTCAATGTTCTTTTAGAATTGGAAGAACTTGAGCTACAAAACACATGGTATAACACAAATGAAAATAATTGGTAGTCCCCCGGTTACACTTCAGCACCGGGTCCAAGTTCGACACCGGGTCCTAGCTCAACACAGGCACCGGTTCTTACATCAACACAGGCCGGTGGTCCTAACTTAACACAGGCACCGGTTCTTACATCAACACAGGCCGGTGGTCCTAACTCAACACAGGCACCGGGTCCTAGCTCAACACAGGCACCGGTTCTTACATCAACACAGGCCGGTGGTCCTAACTCAACACAGGCACCGGTTCTTACATCAACACAGGCCGGTGGTCCTAACTCAACACAGGCACCGGTTCCTAGCTCAACACAGGCACCGGTTCCTAGCTCAACACAAACACCGGGTCCAAGTTCGACACAGGCACCTGTTCCAAGCTTGGAAGATACGCACATGACCGATGAACAGATAGAAGAAGCATTCAGAAACGAAGAAGACACTAATATATATGATAATTTGTAACTATATGGAAAAGAAAGCAATATGTCTCATGTGATTTACTGTTATATTTTTTTTATACGTTATGTTTCTAATATAACCTTACGTTTGAAGTTGATGAAGAACGGCAGTTGATTTTTTTGTTTTCTTTATGAATAAATAAGATAATATAAAAATATATTTGGTTTTTACATAATATGCATCACTCCAGTCTCCCGGAGGGGTAGAAAGAGACAACGGATCTCGATTTCTCGTAATCCTTACATACCTCAGTTTACATAATATTTTTCATGTATTCTCGTACTTCTTGATTCTCGTTTTGAGTACTTCTCACTTAGCCCTTTTGCACAAAAAAAACAAACACTCAAAAAAGACTGATCACATTCAAACGCAGATAACACACATAAACACAAACACACATTAACAAAAAAATAATTAGGTAGGTACTTACTTCAAACATACTGCTAGCCGCTCTTGGGTACAGATAGATCTCCTGTAGTTAGTATCTTGCTTAAATATATGCGGTTTAATTAAGTTATGTAGTTCGTAGAATATATTCCTCGGTAGTCTGTAGGACTTGGTAAAACTTTCATCATCTAACTCATTAAACAGAGTAAAAAATTCTCCATGACTGGTATGGTAATACAAGTGACTTCTTTTCCAAAACCGATGTTTTCTTTTGTTTAGGTAGTATAAAGCTATCAATTCTGCTTCTTCAGACTGTAGTTCTTCTTCAAGTAAAAGAAGATACTTTTTTTGTAATAATAGCGACATCGTCTACCTTTCGTGTCAGAATGCGTACTGAGCACTCAACGCCCCGCACCCGAGCTGAAAAACATCTCTTCTCGCACAGCACACAGCACACCGCACAAATCTCCGCTTTGGTGGAGTCCCGCGAGCTGAAAAACATCTCTTCTCGCACAGCACACAGCACACCGCACACATCTCCGCTTTGGTGGAGTCCCGCGAGCTGAAAAACATCTCTTCTCGCACAGCACACAGCACACCGCACACATCTCCGCTTTGGTGGAGTCCCGCGAGCTGAAAAACATCTCTTCTCGCACAGCACACAGCACACCGCACACATCTCCGCTTTGGTGGAGTCCCGCGAGCTGAAAAACATCTCTTCTCGCACAGCACACAGCACACCGCACACATCTCCGCTTTGGTGGAGTCCCGCGAGCTGAAAAACATCTCTTCTCGCACAGCACACAGCACACCGCACATATCTCCGCTTTGGTGGAGCCCCGGCCTAAGGCCGGGGCTCCACCAAAGCGGAGAGGAGAGGAGATGTGTTCATTTTTCATACAGTTCTAGCCCGCTCAACCCATGAGCTGTGTTTATTTGTATGAAATCGCTTCTCTTCTCCGCTTTGGTGGAGCCCCGGCCTAAGAGTAGTATAAGTTTTCCTCTTTTTTCATCAAATTTGGTTGCACCTTTATTAATACGTTTTGATCCTAACCTCCTCAATTGTAAATGATACCTGCTTCACATTTAAACAATCTTATGCTACTGTAATAGATACCGATTTTAGGGGTTAAGAAATATTCACGCAGACTAACAGTAAATGGCTACCTGTATGTGGATTTTTTCCAATTTAGTTTCGGACAGTACATTAACACATTGAAGTTATGCCGGGTATAGCCATTCACTGTCCAACAATGTGTTAAGGCGGGGCGTACGTGTGTGACAGTACCTAAGAGACACTATCGTTTTGCCGAGGGGAAGGGCTTGCCGGGACGGCGGATGGCCTTTGGCTTCTGTATTTCTCTCTTTTGGCATTATTAAATTCAGTATAGGTGTCTATTTATTTATTTATAATTTTTAAATTTAAGACTCAATAGGTGTCATAATGTATCTTTAGTGTTTTTTGGTTGTTGATTGGAAAACTCCTCTTAAATGTTGCTTTCCGATCGGCGACGACGTGGTATAGGTAAGTGACTCATCGTCTGACACACCCCTAGGTGCTGGGTGATTCCTGGTTCCCAGAGGATAGTCTTCAGAGCCCCCCAAACATTACACGAGCCCTTGCGTGTTTCTTTCATACCGGCGGCTTCCTCTTTCGCCGCGGTAATCGACAGGATCACAGTCTATCTCGGAATCTCTCTGCCTAAACAGGCAGTTGTCGGGAAACCTACTCCGACATTTGCGGTCTCCCTGGAGGTTAGGGATACCATACGTGGTACTTTGGCTATCGACAGAAAGATCATTTAAAATATACCAATTTGACAGTTTGAATAAAAAAACCCTGCTCATTTGTGAATTTTTTTTTATGAAAATTCTTCCCTAACTTATATTTCTTACCAAACTAACGTGACTCATACTACACTACCTGTATCACGTGGTGTTATGCACGTTTTTTATTATTTGTCCACGATTGGTGATAGGCCACTCCCACTGAACGCCAAAAAAATATTTCTTTTTATAAATGTGTAGGTATGTCTTGTAGGCTTCCCAAAATAAATAATATTAGTACTAGATTCATGTGATCGAAGGTAGTCCTGAGTGATGGTTTAAGTAAAGTTACTCTATGGGTTCCCGCCTTATCGTGGCGAGTGGGCCTAGTACCCGGATAGGGGCACCCAGCCAAGGCAAGAGGAACCCACTGGGCCGGTCTATTGCAGACTGGCGGTCGGGTTGTGACCGTCCTGCCGACAGCTCTGTAGTTCCGGGCGTATAGAAAAGAATAGGACTACGGTATCCCCTGCCTGGCGTATAAGGCGTCCTAAAAGGGGTCCTTGGGTTCGTGGGTGTCGGAGTGGGGTTCCCGACACCTGCTTGGAAGGCCCCGAGAAGGACGGCGGTTACCATAGGGTATAAGGCCTTCACCGGCGGCAGTTACGAGGCCATAGGGCCTGACTGAATGTAATAATGCCAAAAGAGAGAAATACAGAAGCCAGAGGCCATCCGCCGTCCCGGCAAGCCCTTCCCCTCGGCAAAACGATAATGTCGCTTAGGTACTGTCACACACGTACGCCCCGCCTTAACACATTGTTGGACAGTGAATGGCTATACCCGGCATAACTTCAATGTGTTAATGTACTGTCCGAAACTAAATTGGAAAAAATCCACAAACAGGTAGCCATTTACTGTTTGTCTGCGTAAATATTTCTTAACATCTAAAATCGGTATTACAGTAGCATAAGATTGTTTAAATGTGAAGCAGGTATCTACATTTACATTTTTTTTTATCAACGTGAATTGATCCTTATATTCTGATTCATACACGCATTCTGCACGTAGACATGAGTCACGGCCGTTGTTCCATTACGGTTTAGGCAGTTGTAGGTATCATTGATAATAGGCGGGGCTTAACGAGTCAGCTCATATAACATTTAGCTAATGTAGGTAATGAAAGCTTTTTACCTCTGACGGAAATGGAATTTAGCCAGTAAAACCGCGTATTTACTCCAATAAATCGACTGCAGGTGCAGCCAATTGGACTTGGATTGGTCGAAAAATTGCAATTATTCCAATCACCAAAACGTCCAGAGCCAAATACCTACGACCCTGTCGTTTTTAAATTTTACATAATAATAATACTATTTTTGAAATAGGTACAATCA
>SJJU01072218.1:0-48732 GCA_012932125.1 Conopomorpha cramerella
CTTTAGCAAGTGCCTCTGCCTACCCTTCTTTGGGATTAAAGGCGTGAAGTGTATTTATTTTTTTATTGTTTTACAGTAATAAAATTCTAAACAGTAACTGAAATTAAAAATGAATAAACAAAATCATGAATAACTTAAATCTAACAACAAAAAACAAAGAACAAGCTAATACTATATTCTTATACGTATAAAAATAACAATTACATTCCAAAATTAATTACATTTACAAAAGTTTTATATAATCGAACCAGTTTTGGTATTGAATAATAAAAGATATCAGTTTCTTGGCAACTTGCGAGAAAATGGTCCTTTCAACATGACCGTGCATTTGTTGAACATAACGTGTAGCGTTATGATCCGCTTGCGCGGGATCCAGAATGTTTCATTTGTTGTAACTATGACTGTAGGATATTGGACCTCCTCCACGGCGATCCGGAAAGAAAAGTTGGTGGCACACTATCGAGCAAGTAATCAACTCAACTATTTATGATTTCGTAACTTAACTTCGAAACTTAACACCTATTTTATGTTGATCAGCGGAGATGATGCAGACGCATGCATAGTGACATGTATGATATTATTGCGATAAAAAGCGCTGGGTATGAATACTATGTAAACCAAGTGGCTTTGGTAATCTCAACTTAATGTACAAATTTAATCAAAACTGGGTGTGAATAGCCTTTAAATGGATGGCCGCCTTTAACTGGATTTTTAATGAGAAATTAAAGTGAGGTAGAAGATGCATTTGAACAGACTCGGCAAAAACGCAAGCAGCCGAATATCATGTCTATACTAGTACTGAATTCATTTTATTACCCCAGAAAATTCCATGACTGCGAATTTATCGCGGCGATAGGTATAAAGAAGACTTCCCTGAACAAACAAAGTAATGTACTCGGCATAATTTATGAATGTTTGGAGGTAATTAATGCAATCACTTGTGGAGCCTGTGAATGGCTGGCTAAGCTGTAACTAAATTATTCTCTTTAAGAGCCGAGATCGTGTGAGTAAATGAAATAAGCTCCACGTGAATATTTGAGTTACAGCGGAAATGGCGAGCCCCACGGGACGCGAGTATGTACTGCAGTTACACTACAGTGCAACACTTGTCAATTTACTAGCAACACTTGTTTCACCGAATAGATATCGTAATCGAGTAACAATATCGTTTTCGAATATGTCGAGGAGATCGACAGTGAACTTTCAATAACATTTTTGAAAGGCTATATATATATAACAGGTATTTTATTCGTCACATACATACATGTCTTTGTCCCAAGTTGCAGCTTTCCTCTAGAATAGAATTGGTGCATACTTAATTATTACAATCTAGCTGACCCGGCAAAGTATTTTCTACCATTATGTGCATATATTATACTTATAAAAGATAAGTAAATAAAACTTCCTCAAGAATCACTCAATCTCAAACTCAAACTGCATCAAAATCTGATCTGATCTGAGCATACATAGAGACAGATAGCAAAAGGCGACTTTGTTTTATACTATGTAAAGATTCGCAGGGTGAGACCCATAACACAAGCAAAACATTATAAAGAGGCTTTCAAGTTAATCGGATGTGGTCCAGACAATGCAAAATCGCTACTTTGATTCGGAATAAATTTAGATTAAACATGTATAATTAATGCCAGTTACATTTTGCGATGTTATCGTCATGTCACTAAATAAGTGTATGTTAACTGTATTAGCGCCACGTCAACTAAGTGTAGTTAAAGAGCATTTCGAAAAAAACCGCTGTTGGTGGGAAATTATTTTGTTAACGATGACCTGATTTTTAATTTTTTTTAAGAACTAAAACCATTAGTATATTACTACAATTACCACTAGAATATGTGTTGTGAAACCTCACCCTGTAACAATTCAGGAGATCCGCTCTTGTTATCTTCCAAGTCTAAGACAAAAAATACACTTCACGCCTTTTATTCTGAATAAAAGCGAGGTAGGCTACTTTTCACCTTGCGTATTTATTGCAAAGGGGCGAGTCCATCGCCGTTATAGGCCTGACACACCTTATACGGGTTTCGTCACGATGATGGTGTCCTTTACAGTAGGTATGAGCGTTGCTTGACGAGAAAGCTACGATACAACTTCTATCAATTGACAATTTGATGAACTGGACAACAACTCTATTTGTTTACTAACGACTTTAATACTCTTTTTAGAGTACCAGCTACGTGTTTTTTTTATTATATTAGGTACATGATACAAGAAGGGGATACTGTTTTTCTATTTAACTTTCATCCCGGTTGCCCAATCCGCTTACGTGGGCGACCCTGTTTATTAAAACAACTTGTAAGATATTTCAGGGATAAATCCTCAAACCTCCGTCAGCGAAAACTTTAGAAATCTGGTGTTATATCCTGGGACATTTTTGCACAAGGTCATCTGCCACAAACTATGAGACCCTAAACTATGGATACCAGAGACTGATTTACTTACATAGGTAATTATGTACTTTTAAACACACACAACACTTCACGTTTTTTAATTCCCAAAGCAGGGAATTGCTTAGCTAAAAATGCCTACAGTTCACCAAGCGTATTTAACCCAACGTGACAGGGGGTGAGCCCATCGCCGTTATAGGATTCAGTTAACTTGTGGTGTGCGGATTTCATCTCGATGTTTTCCTACACCGTATGAGTTGTTTCATACGTAAACATAGACTTTGAAAAAGCGTCCCCTTGGTACACGTCCAGGAGCCGGACTCGAACACGCGACTCCGACCAACTGGACCACAGACGCTTTATATATATACATAATACCTCAGCCCACCACTACAGCATTATGCCGGCAGCAGTACTTCGTCACCCAAGAGGCATCCCCTGACCACTAGTCCATGCCCGTCGTCAAAAGACAATATATTTATTCATCGTCAATATACATACAATTTAAAGACGCGACGAGGATCCGACGCAAAGTCTCCTAAATGTAATCGTCATACCGCAGAAGGGGTCTACCCCCGGTGTGGTATATATTGGCAACAAAACAGCGATGGATAAAGATAATTTGTATGGAGTCAAGAAACCGTGTGCGTTGAAGAGGCAAAAGCAAGTCTCCTGTTAATGGCCTGTACGTCGAGAGGTAGGTAGGGCTTGGGTGGTGGTGATCTTGTCCCTGAAAACACAAAAAAAAATCAGTGCCTTACAGATACTATCTTAATATATAAAAATCCAGTGTCATGATGTTTGCTCCCAACGAACTCTTCACCAAGGCCACCGATATACACAAAAGTTGGCATTTATATGTAATTTCGTCCAATTTGAGAGATAGGATAGTTTATATTTCGTGACATCCACTGCTGGGCACAGGCCACCCTGGAGGTAATACTAATTTTAGATTCATATTAATAGTTAAGACAGGACAACGTCTGTCGAGTCCACTAGTAGATATATAATATACCTAAGATATGCCAGGCTCAACTTATCAAGTTTCAGCAGATCAGTAAACTGTTTTTAAGTGAAGCATGTATATTGGTAAAGGGGTTAGTGTCAAGCAGTGGTCTGTTAGCTGTTCTCTACTGTTGTAAAAGTACTTAAAAATAACATGATAAGTGATGTCTCAATCACAGGCTAACGCAGAAAGCTTGTTAGTAAGATACTCTTGTAGTGAAGTGTAATAAATACTCTTATTTTTCAAATTAATCTGTTCCTTGTTGTAATGATTCCGCAAATAAAAGTTTTAAAAAAATATGGCCTTGGGTGAAAAGTATTAATTTCATATCAAAACTAACATTTTCATTCCTGTAGCTCTCAAAATATCGTATGTATATACTGTACTGTTATATAAAAAATAAGTTATTGTTTCTTTGTAAACAGTGAAAGCTGTATTTATAATTAAACTACTAAGTACATTTTTGACGAAGATCACCGACTCAAATATGCAGTAGCGTGCAAATAATCCATTCTCAATATTTTTCATTGCTAGTGTTCCTGCCAGATATAACAGCAAACACAATGTCCGTACACGTTTTGTTAAAAAAGATCCATGTGTCCAAGTGTAAAAAGTATTGAACTTTTGTATAAAATTGTCTTGAATGTACTAACAGACATATGATGTAATTTTCTTTAAGTTAAGATTGTGCACATTATGATTGCAGTGTAAGAGTGTCGACGCCCGCTGCGTACGGCTGATGCTCGACGTCGTGCAACGGCATAAGGTCCGCGATACACGTCATCTCCGCATCCACGCACCACCAACCTAAACTGAACCAAATCATCAGTGTAACCATGTTATTAGCAAGCTCTCAATATACACACTGATACAACAAGCGTGGCCGCCACTGTACGTGACCACGCAGCTGCTCAGCTTAATCCCACACTTGAGTGGAGATGCAAGCAAACGCTCATATTCATCAAGCTTTCTTTGGACATCATACTACACGATATTCTTATGTCTATTTCCTTCTACGTTAATTAGAGGGTAGCATGCAACTCATCGCCATACTTCAACTTGCAGAATCATCATACATTTATGTTTTCTGAGGTGCAAACCAGATGTGTTTTTTTACAATTTTACAATGGGCAATTTTTTTGTCTTTGATTCATGACGGCAGAATGTAGGTAAGCTTTTTTTTTAAGTACAGAAAGTAAAAAAAGCAAATAATACATTGTGTAGCTCTGAAAAGGAACAATTAAGATGACAAACGTTAAAATACCTCCAAGAACTACAAATAACAAAATTTTGTTTGTTATGTGCTACTTACACACCTATCTATAATTTATTCGAACTTATCAAATAATTTAGTGCCGTTTTACGAACACCCATTTTACTACCATTTATTGACTTTACTCCACCGTACAATGTTAACCGAAGCATAGTTTCAAAGTATTGCTTAAAGGTTCATTCTGAAAAACAAACGAACGGACGGTCGCTTTGACAATGACCGACCTCGCCCAAAATTACCCCATCTTACCTTCACGGTCTAGATTTCTATTTAGAAAAACTTGTCAAACCTTGAATTTCAGCCGCCGTCGACGAGAAATACGAAACTTGCGAAATGAACATCACATTTTCGAGTTGGAAAATTCCGTGAAGTAGCCGAATCTCTTTGCAACTGAAAAATCAGATGACAAAGGAAACTTTTGTGTTTTAAATTGTAAATATTTGAGATTAGTTGCAGCTCGATGTTCGGGCGGGTGAGGCGGCTCTAAGCCGGCAGAAGTTGTTCGTCTTTAGGCCGAGTGTACGTTTTCATCTTTCGGAGTAAGCTCGAAGTAGGCACCAGATTGGACGTCAAGTTTTCTATTTTTCCCGTGCGACAGTCTGAACACAAAGCACTCGCATTTTCCGATGGGGGAAGTTTTCTCATCTACTCGCCTATGCCTATGGGCTTCAGCGGGCCACGTTTGTTTCCCGTCATAGGTAAATAAAGGTGAGTTAACGAGCTGGGGTCTTTCCATTCAGGACACTTACACATCAGAATATTTTTTCATACTTTCTCTCAGGAGCTGAATTACATATTTTTTTCACACACTTCACAAAGAATTTCTATTTATATAATTCAATGATACATTGTACGTTGTAAGTTACGAGACCAAATAAAATTGAGCTCGTTACAGGAACCTAGTCATATTTTGACGTTATGGGAAAAGGAATTTGAGAATGTTGCTGTGTTCCCTTGACAAGGGTAGTTAGCCGCTTAGCCCACGATTCCTAAACTGATACGCATGACAAACATACCCCGTACGGTCACCGCCATCTGTGTTTATACAAAGAATATTTACCATCTTACGGTCCTGTTCTAAAAAAATCTTACTTTGTGTAAAAAACAAAACTTATCTATATTTACATTGGGGAATTTATATTGCGTTAATACGTTAAACTTTTACCGTATGAAACATTCAGCTCGTTATGTGACATATTACAAACATTAAATTATTCATTTATTACCTATACCTAACTTTCAGCAAAAATGAGGAACTCTGGCAAGTAAGGTCCCACGGGAACGCCGCGCTCGCAAACGTGGATTCATCCATATAATTATGTTATGAAAATAATAGGATCTATTACTTGTTATACCTACTTCAAAATATAATGGGTACAATATGTATGTTTGTGGAACTTACATTGTTGATTACCTATAACAGTAAATGCAAGGTCCTATTTCATATACTCGTACTGTATCCCATATATTTTTGATACATAAATATCTTTCGCTTTAGATACCAGTACGTGATATGATATTTATCATATACTCCTGATTTAACGGTAAAGTTTTGATAGAATCCAATATCGATACTTCCTCGTAGGCAAAGAAAGAACGGTGGAAATACTTCTTCAATATAATCGATTTTACCGCGAGGTGACTCGCGCCTAGCAAAGCTAAAATACATTTTATGTTCTCTCTAGTCATGATCTAGAAATTTTGCCGAACTTCAAAAATACGCTCGACGAAATATTTTGAGCTGTCGCCGCCACTCTTAAAGCAGAAAAGGAATAAAACTTGCCAGGGTTTATTCTACTGTAGGCCCTTTTCAAATAAGTTAGACCTGAGACTGGAACAATGGACTCATTTATTTCATCCCTTGGGCGAAAGACTATGGAACAAGCGACGAAGAGTAACCCTTTCCACAAACCAGCCGTACAATTACTTACTTTCAACCAATAAGTAATAAGAAGTCCAAACAAATTATTGCTGTATTTTGGGAACAGAAGAGGCTACGAAATTATGGTTTACCGCCATTGTGGATTCTAATTTAATTTCTGCAACCTGCTCCCGTGACAGATTACGATTTACTTACTGATACCTACCTACCGATTTAGATTGGGCTACGATCTCAGGTTTTTGTCAAACCTTAACCCGATTTTGCCAATTTATATGAAAACTGTAACTGGTTGTAGGCATGTAGACCCATGCATAACGCGTATGTATTCGTGCAATGCTGTCATTCATCGTCGCATCACTAAATTGAAAAATATAAAGTCTTCCGAATCGAGTTATTGGCGGCTTCAACCCTCGGGCGACATACACACAGATGTTATCCGCTAAAAAAGGGAGTAGTAGACAGATATGTCGCGAAAGGGAGTCGTAAAAAGCTCGCGGCCCGAGTCCCGCGGATTCCCTCCATCTTTTCTAGGAACCCTTGACACTTCCATTACGTCCCCCGGCGCGGCCGATCGTTATGATCCGTCCGTCCTTCATTTACGCGAGTTATGGCCTTCTCGTATTTCCTAAGTGTCGTGTGCTTTAATCCTGAAACATTTCTTCAAGCAAATGGGAGAGTGTTATTCTTTTTTTCCCTTACCTCCATTCCATTGGGAGGTTTTCTAATATTTTTTGGTGAAAATGTGAGCAACTAGGTAATTGCTTTTCGGCCAAGTTTCACAGCGCGCTGTGTGAAGCGAAGAGTAATGAAGACAATAAATGGTAGTCATTCGCGAGAAACATCGCCTAATCCCCGCTTCGACCTTGCCTTACCCGCCCCGCCTACGGAAAGTTTAAACCTTTTCTTATTGCTATAAAAGGAAAACCCTTCATATTCCCTTTTTTATCTCGCGCAACCATATTATATAAACTGATGCCACTATAATATAGTGAATAATCAAATTGTACATACTACTTTTTTTTACTCGTAAACGCTTGCTTCTTATACAACCGAAGATACAATAACCTCTGTTAAATAAAAGTACCTGGACGACCGAGCTTCGCTCGAAGTAAAAAATCGATTATTTTCCTTCGATTTTTTCATAACCCCAACTCTAGTTACTTCAAAACCAAAACGTGCCCCACACCATCCTACGTATAGCATAGTATTACTACTCGGCAATAGATGTCAGTAAGAGTCGTATTAACAATTTGAGCAATTTTTCATGCCGAAAACACGGTTGGAAAGATGTTTTCTAAAAATTAAACCTAGCTAGATCGATTTATCGCCCCCAAATCCCTCTATATACCAAATTTCATGAAAATCGGTGCAGCCGTTTCCGAGAGTGTCTATCTAATCAATTTTGTTAAGGCTCGATAAAATCTATAGTTAAGGAAGATGAGACTGTTGTATTAGGACGTAACTGTACTTACACTTATTGTACTTCTTATCGATATCAATAAATCTATGTACGACTTGATAAATACCCAATAGTTACACGATTTTACATACAATACCTATATTGTAACTGGATGTTGAATTCATTGTCAGAACCATTTAAATTTGCACTCTGCCAACCCATGACAAACATTCAAGTAATTTCCAATTTCTTGAATAGTTATGCAAAATCCAGTTCATTTCGGGACGGTATTAAACCGCACTGTTACTTAAAGGGAATGGCTGTTGTAAAACTACCAAACAAGTCGCAAATTCTTGGCGCGTCGTTGCATTATGCATCCAGACAATACGACAACTATTTCTGGAAACTGCCAACATTGTTGCAAAGTCCCCTAATAACAAGCAACACTATAAACGCCTTAAGCTTTGACAGCGTATACTGACGCAGTTTTAGAAATATAGTAATAACCTTTATCGAAACGAATGGGGTTCATGTGGCCTACAATTGGGGAACAATAAAAAACCAAGGGTGCCAGTTTTCCTCTATTATAGTATACTAGCTGTCCCGGCAAACATTCGTTTTGCCATAATAAGTCGCCTTTGTACCCTGTGTATTGGGAGAAATACAACTGGCAGGTGGATAAAAAATAGATAGTAGCCGATTCTCAGACCTACTGAATGCGCATATAAAATTTGGTGAAAATCGGTAAAGCCGTTTCGGAGGAGTATGGCAACGAAAACTGTGACACGAGAATTTTATATATTAGATTATCCGCAAAAACAGACGATATTTTCCTGTTAGTTCTGGACGAGTCGTTAATTGCTCTTTACGCATCCAATTTCATTTGTACTGAACAACCACTGTTATATTTTTAACTGCACAAAAAGTTTATTTATAATTAATGGACGCCCCGCCATTTTATTCGCGAAAAACTACAACCTATAGACACCTACGTCTCTACGTACACAAAATATCGTCACCACGTTTTAGAACCATAACTCCAAAATTAACATTTTTCTCATATTAACACCTGGGGTGGGCGCTTGTGTCACCTTTTTACCTCCTAAGGTGATGAATTTTGAAAAATCCTTTTTTATTTCAAATAAACATCATAAAATTAATCCCTACAAAATTTCAGCTATCTAGGATCAATGATGAATTAATCTGTAAGGACTTTGGTATATATAGACTGTGAATCCCAATATTGTTTACCGGGTACATAGGAGCGAATTTAATCAAAGACAAGCTCGAGCTTACCTCTGTTATACCCGGTGAACAATATTTTATTTTATTTTATTTTATTAAGGATAACCAACAAGGACTTACACTAAACAAAATTATTAACAATACAAAAAAAAACAAAGGTAAGTGCAGCCTTAATAATAGGCTACCACTAAAAGCAAAAACAAATACAGTAAAATGTGTTACATTTTAAAAAAGAAATACATTATACATAGAAAGACTTAAAATAACATAGGCATTACAAGTTATAAAATATTGTATAATTTACGCTTGAATGTTGAAAGAGAGTCGTTGAAAACATCCAGGTCGCGACTCAGAAAGAGCGAGTTATATGTTTTGCTAATTCGGTTTAGGGAGGAGAACGACTTTAACTTGCTTTTAGAATCTGCTACATGCAGTGTCTTACAATTAGCGGAACGTATGGAATATTAAAACATAATTTACCTAGCAAAGATGAGCAGTCGACTAATGAATTTACTATTTTGTAAAGGAATATAATATCAGCAGCGGTACGACGCTCCTGAAGTGAGGAAATTTTAAAATATTTTAAACGGTCACAGTAATGGGGGAGCTCCTTGGCCAGAAAGCACTGATACGCCAGGTGCCACAGGAAGCGCCTCTGGACCCCTTCAAGCCTTTTAACGTGGACGTCGTAATGTGGGGACCACACTGGGCAAGCGTATTCTAAAGAGGGTCGAACGAAAGAATTGAATAGAGCAATCTTAGACAAGGGGCTTGTGAAATTCCTACTCTGCCGGATAACAAAACCTAGCTTTTTAAAACTCTTCTTGGCAAGCTGATCAATGTGTGAGTTAAAGCTTAATTTTTTGTCAACAATCACACCCAGGTCACGGATTTCAGATACCTCTTGAAGCTGGTAACCGTCTAAAAAATACTTCTCACACTCGGTATTGGATTTGTTTCGCGTGAATCTAATAGTGAAGCACTTTTTGACGTTCAGTTGCATCTTATTATCCTGACACCATTTTGAGAGACGATTAAGATCATCTTGCAAAAGAACTGAGTCCAGTGTTGAACCAATAGGTCTAAGCAATTTTAAATCATCGGCATAGAGAAACGCTTTGGAGTATTGAAATAGGTTACATATGTCATTGATAAAGAGGCAAAAGAAGATTGGACCCAGGTGCGAACCCTGAGGCACACCAGAAGGGTTGCAGAATTCATCAGAGTTAAATCCATTTATAACAACGGAAGACGTACGAGAGCAAAGATACGACTTGCACCAAAGTAAAAGGTCATCAGAAAATAATAATGATAATTTGGACAGAAGCACCTTGTGATCAACACGATCAAAAGCTTTAGAGAAGTCAGTATATATAACATCTACTGGGATCCTAGAGTCAACCGATTCAACAGCTGTTGTAATAAAATCCAAAAGATTGGTAACAGTCGATCGGCGTGGGACAAATCCATGCTGCTGACAAGATATTCTCTGCTTGCAATGCCAGTTAATGAACGGAACCAACAGAGATTCAAATAACTTAGCGAACACACACAACATAGAAATAGGCCTGTAGTCAGCAACAGAGGACCTGTCACCCGACTTGAAGATAGGTACGACAAGAGCTCTCTTCCATAAACTAGGAAACACACATTCAGCTAGGGATCTGTTAAATATGCATGTGAGTGGATAAGTTAACCCCTCAGCGCAGTTACGTGCAAACAAACTAGGTATCCCATCGGATCCTGCACCTATAGTTAATCCGAGTCTCTTTAACTTCGTCAATACTGTCTCAGAAGAGAAATAGATATTTCCAAGGCAGTTATCGGCATTACTCGTTGAGCTGGTGGGAATGGAGTCTCCAATGTTAGACGTCACATAGGCATGGGAAAAGTTTCTGGCAAACAGGTTCGCAATTCCTATTCCAGTATTAGCTGTCACATGATTAAAATGCATTTCCGATGGATAATTACTTGAGTTGCGTTTTTTATTTTTTATGAAGGTCCAAAATAATTTAGGATTTTTATTGAGTTACAATGTTTGAATAAAAATGATCTAGACAACCTATCTTACTGGTTACTGGTTAAGTCGATCTATCGCCGCTAAAGACTTTATTTCTGACCGATTTTAATAAGGGACCCCTAGCCAAAACTTAAACCTTTTCTAGATATTCGATTTTTAAATTTTTTACAAAAAATTTTTACCTTCCACCCAGAGATTTTTTTTTTTATTGTGAATCTGCAATTTTTATTTTGTGTGTAATATGCTGATAGCCAAAACTGTACATAACTTTATTAAATTAGTCGAGAAAGAGTGTTAAAAGATAAAATTTTGAAAATATACAAAAAAAAATCCGTACAAAAAATCTTTAAAAAATTATGGCAGGAGATCGGCAGATTATAAATAAAATATTTACATTTTATTAGCTATTCATAAAGGTATAACACGTTAGGCTTCTATCTAGAATATCGAAACAACACGGCCAAACACTCCCAGGTCCAACCCAAGCGTTAGATTCATCTTTTTCGCAAGTAAACCAAATAAAACTATACATTTGGTTTTTTTATTATGACAGTTGACGGATACAGTCTTGGGTTAAGTCATTACTTCTTTTTAAAACACATCGCGTACCATCGTGAATGGTTTGAAAACAAGAAAATATGTTTGTCGGCTATCCCGTATTTAACTGATAAGTATTTAACTGGTCAGGGGCCTAAGTCTATACACTCTGATAGTTACATCGCTCTGGCATCGGAGCGGTAAACGATGTGCATTGCAGATTTGGTTACTTTCATTTTACTGTCGTTCTGTTTTGGGGCAGCTTCCAAACAAGTTTTTAAAAAACTTTATTTTCCCCAACCCTCGGAATAAAACCCAAATTTCGAAGATAGGTGTTGTGTATTGCACTTCTAAATAACGACTAACTTTTTACAAAGAATAATTATTATTGTTGAAAACACAATGACGCAAATAGGAATAAATTGATGACACAATGGAAAAGATACAGCGTGGCGTAATGTACATGTAAGCAGTTTACAGTAACTAAGGTTGGATATAACAGTTCGTAGTAAAACAGCGATGCACATCCCATTCTACTACGATGCCCGAGCGATGCACCTACGACAGTGTAGCATACTTGGTTCCCAGATCAAAGACCCATGTCCAACATATTTTCTTTTGTATTCTTTTGCACCTGTGGAAACGTACAGATGCGGTTATTAAGTTTATAATGTTTAACTTACGCCGTCTTTCGTCTTTAACCATAATTGGACATTTCCTTGACGAGTAAGACAAAATACGTAACTTTTGTTAATATTGAAAAACTCGTGCTAGCAATGCCATTGAGTACTGTTTAAATATTTACTGTCTCCAAAAAGTGTAATGTAAAAATCTATATTTCCTATTTTTCTTTTTTGTTAAATCGTATTTCCCTAATAGGACGGAAAATAAATCTACGAAAAAGTTTGAAGCGTAATTGGATGTTTCAGTAAGTAGATATTTTTCCTGTCCTTCAGATTTTTAATTGGTCGAGATATTTGGATGAAACATGAAACATTTTTTTTTGTTATTTAACATTGTGTTTTCCTTGATATCATCTTTATTATCTGGTAGGTTGCTTACTTTTGATCTTATTTGCTATATAAACCGCAAGTAAAGTCTGTAATACCAAGGAAATAGATAATGTATTTATTATATTTTACGAAACAGTTTTATTACGACAGGTTTTTTGTCTACAAAACAATCTGATATTCACAAATCCAAGACTTAGCCGTTTCTTTAATCCACGCTTGAATCAGAATCAGAATTTCACAGAAATACCGAAATTCAGAAAACACAAGTTTTTTTTAAAAACGCATTGAACTAGAGTCTTGACCACCATCCTACCTGATGTTAAGCAGCGATGTGGTCTACTACACATTTGTTCATTACGTACCTATTTACCCGTGACTTGAAGACCTCCAGACTAAACTTATCAGGAAACACAGACTGCATCATTCCACATCTGAGTTTAAATAATATTAGTACATATAGGGTGTCGTTAAAATTTAGTAATAAATACATATAAGTCAAGCCTCTCAACGCATACTTGCGCACTTGAGTACTGCTTTTTGTTCAGAAATGTTTACTTACTTACGTAAATAAATGAAACATTCCAATGTGCCTACTGCTGTTTGATGTACTGCCCCCGTTCGCTAGCTGCATGCATAATCCGAGTTCAAACAATTTGTTACCGGGGGGCGAAAAGTTGACAGCCGACTCGCATCAACTGACTCCATAAAATGAAAAACAAATGAGATCATATTTTATCAGTGTGTTATTATTTTATGCGTTATGGCGCAGTACCAGTAGCATACAGAAAATTACTGAATGAGACCGCGGCTCGGCAAACGGAGTGTAGGATGCCCTCAGGAAAGGTAGAATGGTGTTATGCGCAAGATGGCTGGCAGAAGCTGGATCCAAGAAACCTAAAACAGATCACAGTGGCGTGACATTTGGACATCCCTATGTCTAGCAATGGACAAGTATGATGATGATGATGTTGACAGCGAATGCCTCATCATCAGAAAATTAAATTGGTACCTTAAACGACCTAGTAGTCAAGGCCTTTAGAATGACGGCCACGATTATTGCTTCCGATATAAGGCTTTGGTGATGAGCTGTGGCATATGGTGGTCTTGGGAATAGATACCCGAAACGAAAAAATATTTGCTGACCTACAGTGATTAAGCAATTAATTATCTTAAATAAGTACCTGATTCAACGGAAAGCCACTTCTAGGTCTCTTATCTATGATTAACTCTAAATATGAATTAATAGTATTAATACAATCTCTTCGAATCATTCTTAAATGCTTAAAAAATACTATCACATATTTTTTCCGATTACTTAATTTAGCAAGTATTTTACACCTAGTGTATAAAATCTTATGGAAAGCATGTAACATTCCACGGTAAACGCTTTAACAGTGGAAGTGTTCCCTAACCGACGGTTAGAGGCAAGCATCTTCTGAATAAGTAACAAAGATTAATTTTCCAGGCACATAATTTATATGAAACATAACCCGGGTACGGAGCATGAAACAGTTTACAAACTCGAAAATCGTTGAAGTTGTTTAATTTTATAATGCACAGTCAAAGGCAGGTTGAGATCTACATTTTGTGATGTCTCTAATACATAGTGTTGGGTCGTGTAGCTCAATTTAGGTTTGTTTTCTGGTTCCTTAGATGTTCTTTAGTGTACAAAGCCTGCACAAAGCCAGCTCGAGGAGCTGAAGAGACTCACTTTTATTGACAATTAAGACAGGCCCTGACAGTTTTAGGGTCTTGTTTCTATCTATAACGCCTTGTCTTTGGATAGAAGTGCGTAGCAAACTTTCTATTAACAAGTATTTCATGGAATGACCGAAGCAGGAGAAATAATAAAAGTCAGAAATGGCATGGCTCTTAATTTTAATTAAAAGAGTTTTTAACACTTTCGTGGACATTAAATTAAATCCAGTGGAAGTTGGGAACAGGCGGGGTGTCTCTACGATAGGGTTAAAGATAGTCAATGAAACGATGTATGGTCAAACCGAGTTATCTTCGAAATATACCGTGAACCTACTATTAACCAGATGTTTGGGGGTACTTTCTTAAGTGGGACATACCCTTCTATATACCTATGGGACATACATGCATTGATCTGACTGATAATGTCCTGGCGGAAGGTGACGTGAAAAGTACTCGAAACCGGAGATCAAGTGTGAAAAGATGTGTTAATGTAGACGAATCGTAGATCTGTAGTCTCTGTCTACCCCTTTGGGAGACAGGCGTGAAGTGCATGTATATGCTTTCTCAGGTTTTCAATATGGAACAAGTACCTACTGCTATGTTTTAGTGTGTAAAAAGTACTTCTTTAGTATTCCAAAACGTATTAAAACCCTGGCATGTTAGTATATTTTGTAATAATTCATTGGTCATCAATATTGGTTATGGGCATTTCCCTTACCCCAAATTATCATGGAAATCATTCATCATGAACCTATGTCCAGGAGAGGACGTCAGCGTCAGCACTGGCTGATGATGATGATTGGAATAATTCATTACATTACTACAAATTGGTTTGACATTGCTACTGTGTTATATACTATTTTAAAATGGGAAATATTTTTGTTATTATACAGCCTCTGTGGTCCAGTTGGTCGGATCCTTGACTTGTAACCGGGAGGTCGCGAGTTTGAATCTCTTTTTAAGAGCATATGTACGTAACGTAACGCTTGTACGGTGAAGGACATCATCTTGATGAAACCCGTACACCACAAAGTGTGTGAACCCTGTAACAGCGATTGGCTCACCCCCTGTCACGTTGGGTTAAATACGCTTGGTGAACCGTGGGCATTTGCTTTAGAAAGTGCCTGTACCCCGCTTTGGGATTAAAAAGCGTGAAGTGTATTTTTTTTTTAGTTATTTTACACAATGTTAGATGAAGAATTCTAAGCCAGGCTAAAAGTGGCTTAAGTGATTTGACTCCATTTTACGTATGTAGTACCTACTAAATTTTCTTTAAACTCTGTAGACCAACTGCAACTCCGAAACGTCTTGTGTTACATAATGGCGGTGCAGACGCACATTAAAGAGGATAAATCGATAGATAGCGTAAAACTCTGTGGAGAATAAATTACTTCTTCAGTTTGAGAATAGTTAGAAGTGGGACCCAGCACTATTTCCTCTGACTTTAGTATCTATCGTGGCACAAATCAGCTCCAAGAGACAAAGGACTATGGCCTTTTCGGGGTGATTTTTCTTAACTGTAAAAAAACTATGTCCCTGTTAACTAGCAATTCAGTGTAAAAGTAAGAAGTAAAAATCTCAAATCTACGCAGTAATTCCAACATATGTAAAGTTGATAGTTTAGTCGGCGTCATCTAAGAAGCAAATTCTGACAGGTCGATTGACATGCGTAGCCTAGACTGACAATGTTGTACAATAATGGAAAGATTCGATTTGGGGATGACTGCGCGGGAAGCGATGCAAATGGCTTCTTTATTTCTAGTGTTATAATGTGCTGGTGATGAAAAATAATGTAGTGAGAGTGCGAAGTAAAGGAGAGGACTATTATTTGATCAATTTGTAATGTTCCACGGAGCATTGAAATGTGATGGTCCACCCTCACGTTTTAATGAGACTTTGACATGACTTTTGACGACGATTGACGACTTTATCGATAGACTATGACAATGACACCGACTATATAACATTTTTATAATATTACTAGCTGTCCCGGCAAACATTCGTTTTGCCATAATAAGTCGCCTTTGTACCCCGTGTATTGGGAGAAATAAGACCGGTAGATGCATAAAAAACTGAATACGCATATAAAATTTGGTAAAAATCGGTCAAGCCGTTTCGGAGGAGTATGGCAACGAAAACTGTGACACGAGAATTTTATATATTAGATTACACAAAGAGTTTGATACTTGGCTAATGGCAAATAGGCCAAAGCCCGAGTCCACATGAAAAAGGAAAAAAAAGATAATTATTTATTTTTTGAAAAGGTATTTATTTTAGAATTTATGACTGATATTTTGGTATCACCAATATTATAGTCTTCGTAAATGTTTTTTGACAAGAGGCAAACCTTTGTTAGCCGTGCATAGTAAGCGCTGTAGAGCTTATTATATTTTTTTAACATATAACTGCTTAATAGAAACGTTATCACTTCGATTCATGAACAAAAAATACAGCTCTATTAATTGATGACAAAGAACTAAGAAGCAATAGAACGTTCAACGCTGGTATACAAATGTCATCGCCATACATTTGGTTGTCTGTCACATCTATTCTAAAAAAAATTCATAGGTCTATCAATGTGTAAGAATGTGCTTCTTAGATGACGCCGACTATAATACCACTCAGAAATTGCTGGAGCTAGGCTTCAATTGTGGTGGGTAGGGTTCCATTAAGAAAGGATTTTCCGATATATGTATTTATATTGATGCGATATGTGACAATGTAAAAAATATTCTGATACTCTACATTTAACATTTTTTTTTAATATCCCAGGCTCAATCCTAATTTGTACAACGTGCAACAATAAATTGTCGTCGATGTCTGTACGAACAACTTAAAAGCTACCAATTCCCAAGTTTTTGTTAGTTTTTTTTTCTTACGGTTTCCGTCAGCTATACCCTGCAAACGTATGTCCGAGGGGGGGAAATTAGGGCATTATAGTGCGTCCCCACTCTGTATTCGCGGTGGATACGGAGCGAGGAACTCCGTAAAGCCGCAGCGTCGAGAATAAAAATAAAAATGAGTTAAGTGATAGTAAAAGCTTGTACCGGTACAACTTTTGCTGTAATAAATTCTCAAAAACAACTCGCTTTTCAGAGTGATGCTAACCACTTAACGAAGTACAGTCAGCGGGACAGAACACGTACGGATGTATGGAGAGTGATAACTATTCCACCGTTGAGTTCCATTCCATTCATGGTCAAGGTTTGACTTAACGTATAAAATTCGTATACTAGAGGATGCCCCGTGCTATGAGCTGATAACATGTATTCATCCGTGTATGTACCCCCGTTATCTATTCTAACAAAAACACCATTCATTATTTCAGTTTCATGAATTGGTAATACTGTATTAGTTATTCATACAAATATTAACATCCATATTTCATACGTATTTTATTATATCGCGGACATACTTTAACCGTAAGCCGTATCGTACCTACTACATCTAAAGCAACTACATGCGAAATTTCTTCACTTAATCCTTTACCGTTGTAATCTCAGGAGAGGACGTAGCGTCTCTCCTTATCCAGATTAAAATTAATCTCACCACGAAGGTAAGACAAATCCTTTCAGTAATTATTTCTTTCCGTCAAGAAGTAGCAAACACACACATTCACATAATATCACAAACTGTCGCATTTATGCTATTAAAAGTATAATGAAATACAAAGCGGCAACAGAACGCCTTTATATAAAATTCATCAGAGGCTCAGCGATTCATAGCAGGTACGCCCCGCGTGTCTTATTGAACTTCTGCACCAAAATGCAGCGAAATACAACCTGACAAAATGAAACCCGGCCGCGTCGTCGCCTCGCTCTATGAACGGGTAGGCGAGCAATTATTTAACTTGACAGTAAGTAGGTATCTCTATTGAAAGTGTGCCGGAAATGGCTGCACTATTTTATCACCTAAAAATATTCTGAACCTTTAATTACTTACTTACCTAATGCGTTCAACTGGTTTTGCCGTAGGTATTTGAGTTTCCTTTTCTATGAGAAAACCTACATATTTAATATTATACGTAAATATATCTACCTACCTACTTACGTAGGCGTCGTACTGATAAAAGAAAGATTAGCGATGTGATTGACTATACAACTCCTATCGGCCAAAAACATCAGTGATCAAATTAATTGCGTTGCCAAATTCATAACTCATCTCTATTATAAAAATGAATTGATGTTTGTTAGTCTCGCTAAAACTCGAGAACGACTAGATCGATTTGGCTGATTTTGGTCTTGAATTACACGTGGAAGTCCAGGGAAGGTATAAAAGGTCTATTTCTTCCGTACAAAGTACAAAGGCGAAGCAAGTAAGCAAAAACAGATGTTTGCCGAGACAACTAGTCTTTCTATAAATTTTCCGTTACACAATAAGCTAGGTGATTCCCAACCTTACAATCAGATTAGTTTCCGAAGTTTTTTAGAGTTCTTGGACATAATAGTTGAACTGTGAGTAAGAGTTGTCATTGGTTCACTATTTGTACAAAAGGAATGCCTTCACGTTTATTTCATTTCGCAGTTTGGATATACCTTAGACAGTCGATTTCATCATTACACAGATGTATTTCCTCCCATACACTGCTTAAATCGTCATAAGAACTGTGTAAACAACTTTGCGGAGCTTAGAATCTGTTTTCATATTAAAAAAAAAACACTTCACGCCTTTTCATGCCAAAGCGGGGTATCCAACGCGTCAGGGGGTGAGTCCGTCGTCGTTATAGGGCTCAAACACCTTGTAGTTTTCCTTCACCGTATGAGATTTGCGTTGTGGAAATAGTCCCATTGGTACACGTTCAGTACAGCCGGTCTCGCGATCACCAGTCAGGGGTCCGACCACTGGATCACAGGCGCTCATATGAATAAATAAATGAACTTATTAAAAAAATAACTGATCTGATGGCAGTCGCAGAGGGCAGGATAGCGTGACACGATTTAGTAAAGTCCCTTTGTACCACTTGGGTACCCTAGGACTTAATTAAGAAAGTAAATAATTCACAATGATGTTTATTGAGGTTCTAGCAAATTACAACTAATAATAGCTACACACGCCTACAACATCGCTATTTTAGTCCCAGTAATCTAACTTGAAGTATCTTAAGAGCACCTAAATTTAATTTCTAATAAGGTTCTATGGATATCAATTTACATCCCATTACGCGCGTCACTTAAGTATACAAAGATTATATGAAGGGTACAGGCAAAGAATAGGGAATGTCCTAAAGAGTTGATTTTGAGAAATACACATTCAAAAGTTTGAAAGTCACGGACATGCCTAGTTATTTTCCTTTCTACCAAAAACAAAACCGCGTTTTTTGTGCTAACTAGTTGTTTTCTTTAAAAGCTAATGATTCGGAATAAAAGTACCATAGACAATAAGTTTTTTCCAAGTGAAAACAAAATTTTTAAAAAAATGCGACATTCCTTGTTCTTTGCCTGTACCCTTCATATTATATTAAAGGTCTACTGAAACTGGTTATTCCAGTTTTGTAATACAACTAACTATTAACTTCAGCTTGGTTTAACTTCGGAATAGTTATTCTGCCAATATAAGTAATTTTCGGTACTTATGTGTTAATTGCATTGGAAGAAACGTCTTATTCAATATTACATATTAGATCATAGAACATAACTTCTTATAGACTTGACGGTAGTTTTACGATTATTCGTTTAGAATGACATTTTATACACACATTTGACACATTCCCTTGTTGGACTTTACTGGACTATTGAAACGCTTTCATAAAGAAACTTACCAACAAAGTTAGTATCGATCTAAAATATATTTCGATTTGTCCTACTTTCTCTCATCTATATTTTATATTCTTTACCAAGTATGTTTGCTACCACACAATACAACCTCCCCTATTTAGTGGTCTCATACGAAAGGCCAGGGGGGTTCACCTTCCCCGAGTCTACAGATTCACCTACATTGGTGACAGTTTTTTGGCTAATTTCCAATTCATGTTCAAATGTGTTGTATACTTTTTCTTAGTATTTTTCCGTTAACAAATAAGAATCTCACGGTTCGGGAGTTAAAAAGAAGCATACCGTGTTAGGTTTAGGCTTAGGGATATTCCGAGTGGTTTGGGCAATAGCAAATTTTCCATCTCCATCTAATACAGATCTAAGCCTACAAAAATACAACGACAATTTGTTCCTATTTCAAAATAGACACATCAAAAGTGTTTAGGGATCAAGAACATTTTTAGTTCTAAAAAAATCTAATATTTAAATCAAATCTTATCTTCTGGATTGGTCTCCTATCTAATTCCTCATGCCTGTATCAATGACTTATCACCACATTTTGAATAAATTATGAATGAATTCAGTTTTTGTAAAATATATTCCTGATTGCAATCTTCTAAAATGTACTTGAGCCTTCTAAAATGTACATTTGATGTGTGTATTTTAGTAAACCAAATCTTCTAACCCTTAGACTTCTGGTCACACTATAGGGTCTATCAGTTTTGGTAAGGTAAAAATTCATTCAAGATACAACATGTCAAGAAAATATCAATTAATTTATTAGTGGAAGACCACTTGCTTAACCGAATGTAACTACTCACTATTTACTGCCACTATTAGCACGTTAATCAAATCAGGATGCAAACATTTAAAATCACTGTCCCATCTTACTTATATAGTAACGTATAATAAAGAACCCGTAATTTAGACATCACGTTAAGACCTAGGCATCGTTTTTGTCCCGAATACAATTGCGTATCCAGGATAGACGCCTTCGAGCGGCTTGGAAACATGTAATCTGGTTGACCACTTACCTACCCGACAACCTTCCTAAACCTAGCGGAAACGGGGGTAAATCGAGTAGTTTCCGGTTAATGGTAATATGCTGGTGTTCGGCCTATTCTTATTCTGGAGTTCACATTTTCAACCAGCATGAATGGGTTGATAATTAAAAAACATAAAGGGATTTGTACCTATTTTGTTACGTCTGTCTTCCAGAGGGGTAAGCAGAGACAATCGATATGCACTTGCTACGGTACTAACTTATTTATTTAGCTTTTTCATAATCTATACCTTTTAATCTGTATTAATACCTTTTAATCTTTTAATTCCTAAACCTGTGTTTAGGAAGCGTTTTACTTTGCCGTTCATTGCTTATTGGTGATTTGGTCAGAAAATACCAGGCCGTAGTCCTTCTCTTTATACAGGGTTACTGGTTAAGTTGACCTAACCCCACTAAAGGCTAATAGTATTATTAGTATCATTATTTCTGACCGATTTTACTATAGGACCCCCTAGCCTAAACTTAATCCTTTTCTGGCTATTCGATTTTTAATCGTTTTACTCAAAAATCCCAATTTTTTATTGTGAACCTGCAATTTCTTTTTGTTTTAGATAGTTTGATAATAAGATTAACTATATTGTTAGCCAAAACTGTAGATAACTTTACTTTTATCAGTCCTGAGAGAGTGTTAAAAGTTAAAAAGTTCAGAAAATTAAAAAAAATATATATGTTTATAAATCTTAAAATAGAGTATGGCAGTAGATGTGCAGATTATAAACAAAATATCTGCGTTTTATTATTCATTTAGGCTACAAAGAATATCGAAAAATATCGCTACTCAAGCGTCAGATTCATCTTTCTCGAAAGTAAACCAAATAAAACAATACATTCGTATATTTTTAAGTATGGCAGTGGATTGTCAGATTATAAACAAAAAACATCTACGTTTTATTCACTATTCAGAAAGAGATACACTTCAGCAACTGCCCACAGTTCAACAAGCGTATTTAACCCAGCGTGACAGGGGTGAGCCCATCGCCGTTATAGGGTTCACACACCTTGTGGTGTGCGGGTTTCATCACGATGTTATCCTTCACCGTACGAGCGTTGCGTTGCGTACATAGGCTCTGCAAAAGAGTCCCATTGGTACACGTCCAGTAGCCGGACTGGAACCCGCGACCTCCCGGTTACAAGTCAAGTATCCGACCAACTGGACCACAGACGCATTCTCACTTTAGGGTCATGATCCGGAAAAAAAATGTCTTACTCATCAAATGATAGCGACTAGCTGTCCCGGCAAACGTTGTTTTACCAAAATACCTTATAGCCTATATATGTTATTCTAGTTTAATAGCTTTTTAGAAAACTGATAAAACGACCATGTATTTTTAGTAATTTGTACGATTGATGTCATATATTTTTTTAAGTAGACAATATGCAGCACTAAGTCTTAAAAAATAAAATGTTATTTCGGTTGTTTTTATTCAGTTTGGTTGTTTTATTTTGGGTTTTATAGTTAATATAGTTAAACGTGAATTTACAATTAATAAATAAATAAAGAATCACAGTAAATAACTCATGGTTTTTATTTTACAAACTTATTCATGCAAGATTCTGGGAATTTCTAGAAAATATTAAAAAAAGTAAATATCTCAAGAACCATTAATTTCCGACCATATATATGGAGGTACTTTATTGCATTTTAACTCCTCTATCACCCAATACCAGAAAATGGTCGAGTTACAAGTAACCCTGTATATCGGACTCCACAGATACTTGGCGGTAAAATATATATTATACATCTGCGCTGTTTGTGGTAGCTTATACGAATTGTATTGTGAGAAATATTGAAAGATATCTGCTCAGATACAGATATCTTACTATATCAACGTAATGTGTGGTGCGCTTTAAGTAATCGTGGTACTTCCCACAAGTACCCAAACCCATACCTGAGACATTGATTTTTTTGCTGCCACTGATCCTGTCGGCTCTCCTCTTCACCTTGAATACCGAGCTCTCTGGTGATACTGATTATCTGTAGTTACTAGACAGTTAATGATATTGTTTAGCCCTAACATCATAACAAGATTAAAAATCTAAGTTATATACACATATACAAGGAGCGCAAATTAAACCAAAAAAAAAATGGTCGCAGAAATGGCCGCGAATCCTTTATACGTACGTAAAAATGTGTATGGAACCCTCGGTGCGCGAGTCTGGCTCGTATTTGGCCGGAAGTCATATTTAAAAAATAAATAAAATCTTGAAAATTTTACCAGCCAGTATAATTTCTTCTTTTTTTTCAACGAAGTATGTTTCTTATCAGCCATCCCACGTGTATAAATTTGAGTAACCATTCAGAGCAGTAGCATTCATCACACGTACCACGTAGTGCGCTGATAAAAATCGTGTGTACGTCACCATGTATGTATGTAGTGGTAGGTGCCTGGACCGTAGCGTGCATGGCCGTCGTGTGGACTACACTTTTTTACTTCCAACTAAACAGTAAACCCCGCTGCGAATGTAAAAGGATTTGCAACTGTGTTGGTGGATGTTTAATTGAAAACTCGTGGTTTTATACCCGATGGCAACGGCACTCGGAGTGCTTTAAAATTGAACTGGCTTTGGATCCGCGCCCGATGTGCTACATGTTAAGTATATGTAGATTTTATTTGTCGTAGGAGTATATTTAACTATCGAGACCACTGCTGGGTTGTTAACTTCTGTATTACTACATGGGTACAGTCGCCCAAAAAACTGTCCGCTCAGTTTCAATGACACTTCGATTGTTACTCAAATGTTATTATGGTAAATAAAGCTTTAATAACGTGACAATATTTTCTTTATTAGAATTTCAACCTTGGTGTGATAGACAATTTTCTGGTCCGTACATTACTTGAATGCCGTGGTCAGTAACAATGTTGGAATACAAGGGTGAGATTAATGAAGGAAACTTTGACTTTAATGGACAATTATTGTTACTCGTATATTCGTCTCCATAATTTGTCTGTAAACAAGAAGGTTAAGTACATAGGTACACAGTGTGCAAATTCCATCCAGGCATACGATGCAGGTACGTTTCAGTATGGCGTTGGTGATTTATTTGTCTATCAGAATTTATAACAATTAAAACAAATAAAATAAATTGTCTGAAAAGGCTTTTTCATAGTATCTTCGAACTTGAGACTACATTATAAACTTTTTTTTTTTTGGAACGGTACATCTGTAAAAGTCTACTGTAGGATCGATTAATAATAAATTCAGTCCAGATTTATAATTACAAAGCTTTATAGATATCGACCTAAATTACTGGCCAGTCAAAAAAAAATATAAACTGGAGCATTTTTAAATATGGATCGTATTCCGTATTAAAATGTTTGGTATTCATAGAATAGTCTTATTGATAAAAATATTCAAGAATATCTGGCAAATAGGTCGCTACTCCGAAGTAGGAAAACACAGCGCTTGTGACAAGACAAATGTTATGCCGTCTGTATTATTTTTACTCGAGTACATTGTTGAGAAAACAAGAGTTATTCTATATTCAGATATCTATTCCCAGTTGGAATCATCAGCAGCTACCTATACTCATTCATGCCAAATATATATTGCTTCAACAGCAAGTGAGAAAAATACGAGCCTATATTCCCAAAGTACCGAATAAACCCGTGAAACGATTCGGGTAATCGAAAAAGGTGGGCCCTTCAAGGAATTTCTTTCATTTGATAACAGTTACTGGAATTAAATTGAATGTTGCCCTGTCCTTTCATTAATCACGGACTCAGTTCGCGGATCCCGGGAGATGTTTCTTCAACTTATGTATTTTCTTTTACTGTCTGGAGTTTCATTTTCGGCGACGTGTCTTATGGGATATCGCGGAAAAGTGTTGTTTTGTTTTTCTTCCTGTTTTCTCTTTTGTTAGAGAGATTATCAGTGACCGATTATGTCCAATTTAAGGGTAGCCACTACCCTTATGCTCTGTATCTGATGTCAACATTATTTTTATAAGTTATCTTCCTCAAAGTAAAAAGGAAATCGCAATGTCTCTCCTATCTTATCAGGTAGATGATACTTTTGGTCACGATTCTGTGACGGGAGATGAACGTCCCAGAAGTAGTTACTAGGTCGTTCAATAGCCACCTGGAGCTGGCACGTAACGGGGACAGCCCCTGCAGAAGTCGCAGTAGCCTGTATCACGTAGCTCTGCGTCGAGCTTTCTATTTCGCAACTTTTTCCATATTCGAACATTTTTCCATATTATTTTTAATGTAATGTTAATAAACATTGCATTAACCCCTTCGTGGAATTTCGAAATGTTCCGGTTGTCAAGTTGATAACAATAAAACGTGTATTGTCTTTTAATGAACTACCCTCGAAAGTGTTAAGCAGGTGGCATATTATAATCGGAGATTCTTTTTACAATTAACAATTAAGACATTATGCGGTCGACAAAGAAAATTATCTATATTTATAATTTGTTGATTGATTTGAGAAGGAGGATATTTTTTGTCTTCTAACATTAAAAAGTTTTATCATTATGACATTTTATTAACACAAGAAGTATCATGAAAACAGATCACTTTTTGTCCGACTGTGACGATACGTAATAACTCTAACGAGTTAGACAGAATCTCTAGAAACGTGATGCTTCGTTGTTGACTTCCGACCTGACAATTAACTTACCAAGATAGACATACTGAAGTTTTATTAGTGATGAGTCACCACTTTGTTCGTTCGTTCATCACTTCGTTCGTTCATCATTCTATACTCACTTTAGAATTCTATACTCACTCAGAAGTTTCCAAATGGTCTTTTACGTGTGAAAAAAAACAGCTGTTATTTTTTACGTTCCAGATCACCACGGGGCCACTTTAATCAAAGTAATTTTATAAACAATAGTAATGTAGATATAAAAACTGTACTGTTGTCAATCTTTGTAGTCGATGTCGAAAAACCATGTCGATTTGTTATCTCTTCCTGAACCGTTTGGCCTATGACCGTGAAGCCGATAATCGTATTGTATCGGAAAAAGGAAATTCATTATGTAAAAAGGGAAAGGCTCTTCCCTATCTGACTACGTCTAAAAGAGATGGATGTACCTCGTGACCATTAAACAGCAGTAACAGCTTCGCTGCTGTGTCGTATTGATACAAGGAAGACATTATGGCCAAAATGCTACATTAATACATATAAATACATTGTTTGTTTTATGAAGACCGATGTTGGGTGATGGGATGATTGTGGATCAAGAATATCGGTTTATTTTCCGCTTACGACCTGATAGCGTGGGATCTTATGAGCTGCGCCGCGTGGAGTTGACCGCGGTTCATTCGGGTCCCGTAGTAATTTCGTGATAGATATTAGTTCATGTTATAATCTTCCCAACAAACGACAATATCTTTGACAATTGAGGCATGCAAAAACCAAGCCCACCAATTTCCACTTTTTGGAAAACATAAACTGTGAACGAAATTAATTTTCTTAATTTTGAGCTACCTACTAAGAAAATGTCGTATTACGTAAATGGAAATATCCGATAGCAAATAACCGAAAAAAGTAGACTACAGGACCAATGCGGCAAAACCTAATATTATTACACTGTAGGTATGTAAAATTAAAAAAAAACGGAGTGTAGGACGCCCTCAGGCAAGGTGGACTGATGATATACGCAAGATGGATGGCAGAAGCTGGATGCGAGAAGCCGAAAACAGATCACAGTGGCGTGCAATTGGAGAGGCCTATGTCCAGCAGTGGACAGGTATGGGCTGATGATGATGATGATGTAAAATTAATGTTTTTACTTCTTCTTTGAAATTTAGACGAAGTGGAAAATTTATTCTTGGACGAAACAAAATCAAAATATTAGTTTAAATATTCCAGTAAATCTATTTCCTTCAATAATTTCGTCGTTCATCGTACAGGAAATGAAAAATCTATTAAATAGATCAACTGAATAGTTTTACTATATCCGTCAATTAATTTCGTGTTTGAACAATTTTTAAGTGCAATAAAGTATTTAACTAATAAATAAGACTATCAAGCAACTATCAAGCTATTTACGGAAGGCTTTCTGTCTGTTAAGATTTATATGTTCTCACTTCTAAATAAAACTATTTGTATTGCTTTCGTTGTACAAATGCACATTTTGATGAAAACTCTTTGTTCTACCGAACTCGGTGCTAACTCCTGTTAGATATATATCGCCGATATATCAAAGAGATAAAACAACGACAAAAAAGAATACATGAGTCTTTGTACAAAATCCTATTGAAACTTGTGGAACTTGTTGCATGCCCTTTCTTAACCTCGTCTTGATTTTCAGTTTTTTTTTTATCACTATGAACAAGCGTTTGACCACCATCCTGCCTGATGTTAAGCACCGATGTGGTCTACGATGGAGCACACTTGTTCATTAAGTACCTATTCACCCGCGACTTGAAGACCTTCAGACTGTACTGCGCAGGAAACACAATGCATCGTTTATTGATGTCTCACTATTAACGAATGAATAATTAAACATTACAGTACCTGTATATACTTACAACAATGTCCACTAATTAAAATACCTAAAGTTTAATCTAGAAATGAGAACGTGCACTTTAGGTAGACCATGTTTATATGAAAGACATAGCAATTTACTTAGTCATTTTTAATATGTGTACTTCCAAAGTTCCTACCGCTTTATGACTGCATGCAGTGAAATATTATGAAAACATTATGACATTCGTTTCATGAATACTCAACTTCATTCTAATAAACCAACTCTCAAAGTAAAATGTAAGCACAAGAACTTAAAAGCACCAGGACTTGAGACGGAAAGCCTGAATCTAGGTTTTCCGCGGCCATAATAATTCTGAACATTTCCTTATTTAACAAACTTCGCTGTTGTTCTAGTATGAAAATGAGTTGTAGGTTGCACGGTATACATACTCTGAATGAATCATGTTCTAAAACAGAGCCGGAGTAAGATTCACGCTTGAATTCTTTAACGCATTTCCATGATAACCTCTACCGAAACGTGTGTCACTGATTTTTATTAAGAAATGATAAGGACAGCAACATAATTTCATTGCTTTATTTGATATTGAGATAGAAGTGTTTGTGAATTCAGGAATTTTAAATCATCATTACATAGTATAAAAAAGTCTCCTCCCGCTGTCTTTCCCTATGTATGCTTAGATATTTAAAACTACGCAACGGGTTTTGAGGCGGTTTTCTTTAATAGATAGAGTGCTTCTTGAGGAAGGTTTATATGTACAATACGTGCATATAATAGCAGAGAAACATTGTTAATAATGGATATTGGCAATACAACGTTTGCGGGGTCAGCTAGTATAATTATATATCTATATTTGCTTTAGCAAGTGCCTCTGCCTACCCCTCTTTGGGATTAAAGGCGTGAAGTGTATTTATTTTTGTATTTTTTTTTTGTATCTGTTCAAAATCGCTTCCACTGTTTATGACCGAAATGCGTTTAGTATACAAAATGGGAGTTATGGTTACATTTGACTCAGGATACATAGAAACAAATTTCTTTACTTGGTTATGTGAAGGTGTAGTTCAATATTTCGCTTTCACTTTCTTTTTGAAAGAAATCTTAAACGATAAAATAAACAATTTTCCTGTCTAACCGGGGTTACTATATCATACATTACGGGTGACGGGATGTTACTTTCATACATTTTTGACACATCTAACGTTAGTACGATATGTCAAAATTATATTAAAAGTATGACCAGTTATCCGTAAGATAAATTAAACTAGCTGTTTGTCATGGACTTCTTAATCGCCCCTCGACAGAACGTGACAGGAATACTTTTACATCGCCATCATCGAATGCTGGACAAAGTCCACTTACTTAATAAACAAAAGTGATGCCGAATACCGAGGAAGTAACCTCAAAATTTCTTCTTACATTCCTCCAATCATCCAAAGTGAACGAAGGGATAAAAATCAATGTGTCATAATAACATTTGTGTCGGGCGAAAGGCGCCCCTTAGAGGACATATTGACGCTGTGACGCCCTCGTCGGAATTTGCAAAGAATAAAAAACTACAAACCGCACAAACGCGCATACTAACACAATGCATAATGAAAAATTCCTAGTGAGATTAAGACCAATCCGTGATAGTTTGGAATAGTAACTATAAAAGTATTTAGGTATTCCTCTTGATCGTCTTCACTTAAACTTTAGCTACAATATACCGTTATTAACTTCAAGTAAAAGTGTGATAGAAAGGATCAGTTTACCAAATACGAAACGCCATCGATTTACTTTTAATCAATCAAAGTTTGCGTTGTGCAAATTGAATCAAAATTTTCGTTTCAAATATGGCGTCTCGATATGACAAAGTCTCGATGCACAATAATAAAGCCATTCGGAGTATAAAGCCTTTTTCTTATAGTTACAACACTTACTATATGTTATGTTAAGGTACCTAGTATATGGTGAGTACGGTATTTACATGCCTTTCTCAACTACCTGCGATGAAAAAACTACTTTACTTTCTGTGAAAAAACAAGCATTACTTAGCTATTTTCACTGTCTAGTAGACGTCCAGACTTCTTTTTTTTTCAGAAAAACTTCTCAATTGTGCTAAAATATGTCCTGACAATGGATGTCTGATCTCCGATCCGTACTACGTACATATAATACATATGAGATTTTAAGATGGGTGGGGGTGGTCGATTTTTTCATAGACTTTGAAAATATAAATATACCAGCATGTTTAAGATCTCTCGGTTTCATTGACTATACATAAAAATAGACGAGGGGCTCACACCTCGAGCGCGGGAATACACTCAATAGTTTTGATTTCACCACTTGACTAATTCACTGCCCCGGTTTGACTGAACTTTTTTTTATAACTTAGATAGTTTCGTTTTATAAAATCTGTATAAATATTCTAGCACGTTCCTCGATTACTTCCAGATTTTAGTATTTACCAGTCCTACAACAGGTTAATCCATATCCTTCACCGTATAAAAAAACAAAAAAGTATAAGATAAGTACGTATAAAAATAATAGTTACGATTCGAAGCAAAAAAAATGAAAATTGCTTTGTATTTCTACGAGACGAATGTTTTTATGGGTCTCACGGGTTCAAACGTCGAGTTATTTAAACAAGGAAACGTTGTGCTTGTGAAACACGAAAGAACGAGTTTATCCCTTTGAACACCGAGTTGGGAAAGTGGGATTTATGGCAATTGATTTCTCTATTACTTAGATCCATTAAATTTAATACATACCTATTCAGACATGAAACTTACGAAACAATGCAGAATAACAAATAGTTTGGCGAACAGTATTTTTAATATTATCATCGTTTTAGAATAGGTTTTCACAAATACCTACTATACTCAATAAATGATTAATGAGGTGTGGCGTGCGAGTTGTGAGCATTTCAACTCCAAACAGGAGTAAAACACCTCATAATATAATGTATTTTATTTCTAAAGCACGCAATAAAACTGAATTATCACGGCACAAAAAAAACTATTAAAGCGGCATTACTCCAGCGGTGAAAATATTGTGCCTCTGATTCATATACTCCTATAAAATTTATCAAGGATTTTAGCCCTATTTCAAATAGTGTATGTACATACATTCAACGCATTCAATCTGTACGCTTTGTGGTATAAATAATTCAATGCGTCGTCCATGGGCGTCGGCAGTATTAATAAATTGTTGTTTGGTAAAAATCACTTATCGGTTACATCGCGGCGCAGGTCGTCGAGAGCTTCGGTCTTGTGATGTTAAACAACACACAGTTATCTTTCGCAACGCATTTCTACTACGCTTGGGTGGTTTCGCGCAAATGTGTAGTATGTATGATGTAGAGATGGCAATACACAATTCACTTTGAAGTCTTCAGTTTGAGTTTTGACTTGAGCTTGCGCGTAAATACTGCTGCTGTAACAACGGCTCTAGATATATTTGAGAGTAGTTTCAAGTGGGTCATGTCTGAACAAGTCGCGTTTATATAACTGCAGCGGCAACGTGCAAACAAATTGGATGCTTAAAATTCAATTTGAAGGTTTCGCGGTCGGCTTCAATCGGCCGCCTCGTCCGTCACGGACCCACTTGCACGTTCCAACGGGAACGCAATTATTTCTCCCAGCAGAGGCGTATGTGATTGCATCAAAGTTCTGCGTTTTGTTGTGTACAGATTGCTTTTTGTGTGCTCGGTTCAATGCGTCGGGACAATCTATATATTGACAACATTCCTAGATTTTTACATGCTTGCCATTTACATGCCGTAAGATGACTTGCTAACTAATTATCACAAAATATAAAATGGATTTTCTGGTTTTGTTAAACAACAAGTATAGGTTGCAATGTTGCTAAGACATGTGGGTCCTACAGGTTCACCACCTGTCACATAGAAGGTATGAGGAAGGATAGCTACATTTTATCTAAATCTTATTTATTTACATAAGTTGAGTAACGTTGTCATGTGGAACGTATGTGTATTTATAATAATACTAGTTTTGAAAAGGCGACAAGTTCCTTGTAACTAAGCACTTGCACAGTACCATTACAATAATAGTAATGAAAATATGTAGGTACTAACAAATGCATCTAGTGTTTCAACTGTACTGTATAAAAGTATCGTAGCTTTCACAGTTCAAAAATAAATTTTTAACCGCGAACTTATGCATGTAAGGCGGAAAGCTCGCTCGAATTCGACAGTACAAAATTCGGAGCGTTTCCGAAATGGCCGATTCGTCGACATATGCAACCGACAGAGCGTGAAGAGGCAAGACAGTCGGCCTGTCGCTACCAATATTCACCGTTGCCTAACATGCCAGTTAATTGGCGACAAAAATGGAGCTGCACCGGCACAGCGTCGTGTGCACCCACAATACGCTCCCCGCTCAATTCATTGAATGAATTGAACATAGGTAGTGGATTTAATCGGGCGAGCACATGCCCGGAGTTGGTTCCGGCGATTTCCAAACAGCGCTTTGTCACAAAGTCGCCGAGCCCGGTAAATGAATTATCACACGGGATGGCAGACTGCTACGACAAATCTGAACTTCGACTCGGCATTCGCTCGCTGCACTGCTACTGGCTATAGCAGACATTTTTTTTAACTCGAGCTTAATTGAACGCCACATGTGAACTTTAAATAAAACAATGTAGGTCTTAGCGCAAGTACAATTGTTATTTTATGAAGGTTTCTCTTAAAAGGTTCTTTTCTCACGTCCTTTTCATTTTTAAGCGAATTCAAAAAAGGAGGTTCTCAATTCGATTATGGTTATTCACGGAAATTAACGTCAAAAATGAACCACTTTTTATGATTTTTTTTGTTGGAAAGAGCTCTGTTACCAATCAATACTATTATAGTAATAAATTATTGTAAAAAGATTCAAATTAAGGAGAAAAATGTTTCAAATAATTTAACCAATACCTAAATTGTTTAAAGTTCCCCTCGATTTATCTGGTCTGCAATCAATCATCCACTGTTTTAGTGGTTGGATTTTTTTGTCCAAATGTGTATGGGATTACCTGGAATCTTTTCATTAAAAAAAAGAATTTTCAAAATGGATCTACTATGTAAAAAGTTATGCGTATGTACTCATACATAAAAAAAATATACGCGTCAACTTGAGTACCTCCTCCGCTTTTTCGTCGATCAAAAATACCACTTCCATGGCACGAAAAACTCACTCCGCCATTTACGCAACGTCACTCTTAGGCCGCTCGTCTACTGTGGTCGAAAGGTTGATAACGTTTCTATTGTTTTCGCGTCGTGTTGATGTCATGAGAACAGACAATCTGTAGTCATCGTGGCGAACAGCACTTTTTGACTTAGATTAAAATTCGTGAAACGGGTGTGACGTATGTATATGTAATTCATACTTTAATTTTTTTAGGATATTGTAACAACATTTTTACAACAAAATTAAGTTCTGACACTCTATTATCATCTATTATTATCTAAGCTCTTCTATTACAATTAACCTGTACTGTGAACTTTGAACATTTTCACTTTATTTTAAAGGTTTGAAGATGGCGTGAAAAGTACTCAAAACCGGAGGTCATTTATAAAAAGATGTATGAATGTAGATGAAGCGAAAGGGATATGTCAGGACCGTGACAAATGGAGATCTGTAGTCTCTGTCTACCCCTCTGTGAGACAGGCGTGAAGTGTATGTATGTATGTACTTTCTTTAAAATACATCAATGCACTTCCAGTTGATAACAAGTTACTCGACTTAAGCAATCTGAATTATTTTAGTTTGAGATTGATTCTCCATTTCACTACCTACCTACCTCTAAGTCACATACTTACATACCTACCAACGTTACGAAGCCCGCATACTAATAGGTGTGCGTGTGAATGAATAGAGATGTGCCCACCACCTACCACAATGGATTTAATGCGGATCGTGAGATGTACTAAGGTGTATATTTGCTCAGCAAGCACTTCTTCTTAATAGGCCTCTTTGGGATAATATGCTGAAGTATTTTTTTGTTGCAGAGTAATTACTTCATAATAAAAAGCGAAAGATGTATCGATATTCAAATCAATTGCAGACTTACTGACTTTTATTTCTTCTCAACATTATTTATTGGTTTATTAAGTACCTATCTGTAATAAAAACGTACTTACGGAATAAAATGTTGATACTTAAACAATACCATAGGGGTTCAACCCTTTACGTATAACACGTAAGACGAAGGAAAACCCTCCCTTCAAAGCACACGTACACGAAGGGCGAATATCGTCTACGCCCTACTTATTCCCTGATCTAGGTCATTCTGTTAATCTACAACTTTTCGTAACGACATGATATCGATATCAATAATGTACAAAAATATAAGACAGAGTCACTGTAACCTCATTGTCAACTTGAGGGAATGGGAAAAAGTAGGTTTGAGTACGGTTACTTGACAGTATTTTCACTATACTTGCGTAGTGTTGGAATGCCGTACTTTACGAACAACGTATTAGCTACATTTAAACAACTCTTGAAAAAAAATCTTGTTCTAATATATATAAAACTCATATTCGCAAAACAAAGGTAGCTTAATGATTCGTTTTTCGTAAGCGCAATGGGAGCATGGCATTTTCCTATTGTGCCTTCCACTGGGGGTATTTGCCTGTTGTTTTAAAGGTCGAGTGTTATTTATATTTTAATAAAACAAAATGGTTTTTATTTTAGTAGTTTATTATTTGACACCATTATTTTACGCACTCCATTTACACACCAGATTGTAACAAAATGTCACTTCGGAAATAATATTCACTTAACTAACAATGAAATATCTATAAATAGGTATTATTCATTTAAACAAAAATAAGTAACATGTCATGTAACAACCATTTTATGTTTATGCTTTGTATTTAAAAAAATGAGGTAACAGAATTTTACTAGTAAACATTTATACTTAAACATTCAACGCAATTCACAATTTGAAACGAACTGCATTTAAGTAACAATAAATGTATGAATCTTGTAAACTTTTATCTATAAACTTAATACTCTTGTAACAGGTAATATTTAAGGACACGAAATATTAAAGTCCCAAAATCATACAGTTTTTAAAATAACCATACATGCATATGAAGTGTTTTAAAATCCATCAACTTCATTAATAAGAACAGTTATAACAAAATCATCTTGATCTGCCAAAACAATAGCCTTCCTGTCATTACAATAAATTATTATAATTCGTTTCCATACACTATAACGTATAAAAAATATTTAAAAATCAATTCCATTAAACATTATTTCGATTAACATATTTAGTTAAATCTTTGAGCTTTTATAGTTTTGAAATATGAAATAGTCAGAAATCAGGCTATATTATTCTGGTCGTTTCCAAACTTCGAATTAATAATTTCGTATTTATACAAAAGAAGCAAGGTTTCCAACAAAGGTTATGGGTTTTAGCTGCGGTTAGTAGGAATAACCTCATAACTAACCTCGCGACTGGTGGTATTACCAAATGACGCAGGCGCCATACTTTGGCACTATTGGCTAAAAGTTCCACACTTGGATCCAAAACACCAATGTGTAGATCAGCATCAAGACCTATCCTAACCGAATGTATGCATGTATTGCACATTAACGTGCATACAATAAAAAATGTGACCAAACTAGAACCCATGTTACAGCTAATGTTTGACGCCAAAAAATTTAAAAAAGTAACGTCTAATAATTAACAGGAATACTTTTTTGCAACTTTTCTAATTTTTAGGACTTGTGAAAGCTCACCGAAACTTTGGACTTGAAACACTTGTTCACGTTCATTATACATTAATATTAAACTTTAATAAGTGACAAATTCAATTCTCGGTACCAGATAATACTTAGCATTTTTGCAAAATAAACAAATTACATGTATTTTATTTCGTAACTTAACTTCATTTAGCAATCGTGTAATGGGTGTATTAATTTTACAATATGATGTATTTTTTTTACGTTTCGGTGGGGTGTGTACGAAAATGTTCAATTTACGAAGTGTCAGCCTTTTTTTAGCTCCGGTGAGCACGATCCTTCAAAACAAACTTTGAAATATACTTTTGAGGAAAAATGCTCGACAATAAGGGTGCGTGCGATGAATGGTTTTTCTCTTTTTAAGATTTCTTATTAATTCTACTCTGTATTTTGAAACCACACCAAGTTCTATAAATACGTATAGGAAAAACAAGTATTAGTTGTACTAATTTCAACGCATTTTAACAGAGGATTTTCGTAGTAAATAACATAAAATACATCTTTACCATTTTGTCACAACATGGCTTTATATCTACTAATAAATATATTTTTCACTCAATAAATTTTACACTAGGCTCTCAATTCCCTGAAGGATAAAAATTTTGAGCGTGTACTAGAGATTCCTTCACTCTCTGAGTATTGTATCTATATACTAATGTACAACTTTTGTGTTGTCTTCACTCTATACCGAGATTCTAAGATGCACACCTTAAGGTCTTGATCCTTTATAAGAAGTTATACACGATCCGTTCCTACAGAAGAAAAAACAAAGATATGCCTTTAAAGATTATGCTGTTCAGCGTGTTCACAAGTGGTATTTTTATTTCACCCGAACCAACCTTTTCTCTACAAAAGTTGTACCTAGTTTAGTACGAAAGCAGGTACATTACTCCGAAATAGTTACGAGATGAATAACTATCCCCAGCAACACAAACAGTGAAACAGATTTCAAACATCGGGGCCTATTCACGTCATACCAACTTTAACATAACAGTATTGTTAGTTTCTAATTCACACGTAACTATGTATCTAATATAAAGGATGGTGCTAATTAATTGAACATCAGAACTATCTCGTAAAATCGATGTACACGCTCATTGGTTAAACCATGCTAAAGTCACTTATCAAAAACTACACAAAGTTAATATAACTCACTTAATTAAATATACACAACGTCCAGGATATAAATATTCATTTTATAAAGTTACCTACTTACCTCCATGACAATAATGTACCTTTTTACCCTTAATTTGGCAGCATACTAAGTTCCAAATGATAATATTAGGTTACCTGGAAAATATCGCTCTGAGCGATAAGGTCGCCTTTTGCAATCTTTCCATTGTATTTTTTTACATTTGAACTGTGCAATAAAGAGTCTATTCGTACTATTCGTACTTTCCATTAGTCAGGTAGTTCTAGAACAACGAGGTCATGTTATTTGAACGGCTGTTCATATTTAGGTGAGGTTAGGTTTAAGTGACTGCCAAGTTAAAGGTTTAAGTATGTGCGTATTTACATCTACTGTTCAGGCTCGAGTAATACGTACGGTTTATATTATTATTGTATGAAAGTATATTCACATTTTCTTAATCACTTTATTATTTAACGACATGAACGGAAGTACGAGGAAATTTAAATACTTACATAATTTTACAGTATGACGATGATTTTAGCCTCTACATTTGAAGTCCGATGCCGAGCTCCTTCCTTTGACGAACCCACTCATCTTAATTAAAAGTGTACACACAGAGGGCGGAAAAACTGAGGTCCAATAAAGTATTTACACACATTGTTATGCTTGTAATCACTCTCGACAGGAACGTGTTTCCGACGTGTTTAGTTCTCGCACGTTTGCACAAATTGTTATATAATTACGCAACACGATCACGTTCTTTACCTGAACACTAACACAGAACATAGTGAATAAATTTAGAGTTTCGTCCGTTTGTTCACAACTACCTCGGGGGTCTCTAGCAACCCTCATACGGATATCTCCTGTATCTGTACTCGCTTCTTCATGATGCCGGGCGGCGGCGGCGGCGGCGGGGGCCCCGCGTGGCCCCTCCCCCGCCGCCCCCGCCGCCGCTGGCTCGCGCTCCGTGCTGCTCGGAGGCGCCTCGCACTCACTCGCCGTCACTGAACTAAACTTCACTTGTGTTCCCATATCCACCACCCGAGGCTCAAAGGTACTTGTCCGGCCGATAGTGTCCAGAGGCCTGCTGTCTACCCGCTGAATATCAGGTTTCTGAGTGTCGATGCATACAATACTCCCAGCTTCTATGGCACTCCCGACGCTGACGTCTGGCAGCGAGCGTCGCGCCGCACGATGCTTCTCCTCGTAGCAGCTGTACTCGCCGAAGGTCGGCTCCCCGCAGTCGGACAATGTCCTCAGATCGAACTTGGAACCCGACCCTCGCGGAACGTGAGCTGATTTACACTCAAAGCCGAAACCTTTGCCGTTGAATGCCCTCACCTCGTACTCTAGTTTCGAATCATAGTTGTCTGAGGAGGAGGAGCTGCCGGCCTCGGCGAGGTCGTCCTTGTTTCTCCTAGGCCTGGTGCCGCGCTGATGGTAGATGCCGGCGAAGATGAGCACGTTGAGCAGCAGGAGGAAGCAGCCGACGGCGATGGTGACGGTGAGCGCGGCGGTGTAGGACTGGTAGTGCGAGGAGGCGAGGCGACGCAACAACGCGTCATCGGGGTGCGGTGGCGCGGCGGTGGCGTTCGGCGGGCAGTCGGAGGCGGGCGGCGGCGCGGCGGCGGCGGGCGCGGGGCGGGCGGGCGCGCGCGGTGCTGCCGTGCTCGCCTCCACGTTCGCCACCTGCCCCGGGTGCGCGCGAGACATCGCCTGCGACCGCACGGCGCCTGACAACAAAACATAATATTTTATACATCCTTTACGAAACTCTAGCACATACCAACTCACATATAGGGCAAAAATACTGCACCGTCTTTGCCCCGGCAAACACTGAGGCAGTGGTATATACATGGCTAGAACGAACGTCTAAGAATTACCACCTCAATTCCTTGAGTGTTTTGATGAAGAAGGTCTAAGTCATCTGCAGGTAATCAAAGGTATTTATTGCTCCGTCGTCTGCATAGTGCCTTATTCTTTCTCTATTAATTCTGAAAACCAATTTGGAAATAAATAATAACCTTCGTAGTAGTTGGAATTTTCTTCTTGGAAATGGTGATGCCTCATGGCGGCGTCAGGCAGCTCGGGTCCGGGCCGGTGCAGCTGCGGGATCAGCGACAGCCACAGCGACATCTTGTGTCCACGGTAGTGGCTGCGCATCTCTGGCTGACCACCTGTATCAGACAACCAATTAACTTATGAAAAGTAGACCCTAAAAGAGACAATTAATAAAGAAACGGCCCGATAGAATTGTACCCTTATTATGGTGTTACTGGGTAATACTCAATCAGGCCACAATATCCATTAGACCCCGTTATTACTGAAAGTAGTTACAGTATACAAAAAATACCCGACCCAATATTAACCTTTCTACGTTATTAACCGATGAAAACAAACAGTCTTCGTCTCAGAAGCATTAGTAGCATCTACATAACATGTTATCTCAAAAGAAACTAGCGTGAATCATGGAAATTGGCCCGTTTCGCTTTAATATTTATGAGACTGCGACGCACTTTGTACAAATAATATATATTCCACGTACGGGGAAACATTTTCGAAGCGAAAAGCAAGGCCCAAATTGCACTACACGTAATAATATTCTCAAAGTTAGCGCAAGAGCGGCGTGCGTCGTCGTCACTAGTGGGAATAAATCAAGCGAAATAAATGAGGCGGCGTGAGGCGTGACACAGCGCAAGGGCCGCCATGCAAATGCGCAACTCCCGGGAAAGGTTTCGCCATTCCACTCTGCACCATAAAATACTTGAAAAGTATTTGGATTTAATCACAAGTGAATACTTCGTAAAGCTTGTGGCAAAGCGAAATCACAATAAAGCATTGCGAGCGTTTCAATACGAATGCTCCACGCTTATTGAATCAAACCTGTAAAAGCAACAGAAATCAACCGAATCGACTCTTGTGTTATTTTTGTACAATTCCATTTACGCAATTGATTTTTTTTTTGTTTCGTTTCTCGTCCAATCGCACTGGACCAACAACATAAACACAACCAATGTACCTCTAGCGGGCCTGAAACTTTATTAATTACATACCTACCTACGGAAAGTTCTTCGCAACTCGCCTGGTAATCTACTTTGTTTTTCGAGTCATACGTTTTAATTAACTATTGAACTTTGTAAAAAGTAAATGAAGTTAAATAACGCCCGAGTTGTTTTAATTATGCAGCAGGAGGGCTCCGATGTTGCGAGATGATAAGTAGATAACATTTATTAAACCACCTCTCGAGATGAAATTTTTCATTTTGCGAACGTCTGACACTGGAAGTTTTAAGAAATTCCTGAAATACAAGTAAATATTCGCCAAGTTCCCCGGGGCTCTTTGCACACTGCGGAAACTTAGTGCGGTTTTCATAGTTGTTGCAAATAATTTGTATTATGCAATCTTTATATTTAGCTTGCAATTGCGAACGCTGCAGAGTATTTTGAATTTCAAAATTCATTTTCAGCAAATGGAACTGAGGTTTCGCTAAATAGTGCTGGGCTTTGGGATTCCCTATAGCTTTATTCAAATGTACAAAACTATTCCATTCATACCGCATTTCAGGAGGCAAAAGTATTTAGGTGATATTAAAATAAATGGATTTTACATATCAAACACAGTCAAACTTTTGTAATTACGATCTGTGCATGCAATATGAAATAAACTTAATAATCAAATTTTAATGATGAACACGTAGTTTTGAATAAACGTAAAACAGTGTTTATGGCGAAGTAAAATTAAATTTGTATAAACGTACGGACGTTCCTATTAGACCATACATTATAAATGGAGGTATATATATATGTGGGTGAGTGAACCAATAACAATATACAGTTTATTACTTAGACTATTAGTTAGGCCACAGAGACTAGAGAGTGGATGCCAAAGGAGTGACAGATAGGTTAAGAACCATAATTAATATGTCCTCAGAACGAAGAAATAATTCACTGAGACATTACATCATAGCTATACGTGTACGTGTATTAGTATTATCTTATTGTCGCCTATTCATTACTGCGGAAACATACATACAATATTTATGCAAACAGTGGGTTTCATATGCTGGGAAACGCATAGTATTAATGTACAATGAATGAAATATTGAAACAATCGTTCATATTTTTAACATTATGGAGACCACAATTCCATACTAAATATTTTGAACACTTTCGTGAAAACTCGACTTAAGACAATTTTAATAAAATTGTTTTCACGTCGTGGTCGATGTGTCCTCGCAAGTGTTAACCCAAGTGGCTTGGATTATTTTTCTTAACTATTGCATTTACCAGGCATACAATTTTGTTCGGGCCTTCTTTACTACTAAAACAAATACGTTTATATTTTATGTTAGATTCATGTTCCGCACACAGACGTTAATTAAATTATCCAACTCGAGAAACCACTCGTTAAAATAAAACAGCAAAAATATTCTCTGTCAGATTCCACAACAGCATGTTATGCTGCTTCAGTTAAAATTAGATTTTAAAAGAGTGAAGCATCCTAGTGTGACACAGTTGGCCAAGAATATAGTCTATTACACTAAGGTTAAAAATCGTATGAAAGGTTTTTTTTTATAAGTCACACTGTAATAATGAGGAAGATGGGATGTTTTTGTTCCCTATATACGTCATGAACATATAAGCTTGCGAATGAAAGCGTCTTGCGCCTACCCCACCTACAAGCCTAGCACGCGCGTCAAGAAAGACAAGACATAGAACAAATACGCACTCTTATTGGCTGTCATGTCACGCTTTATGCTACTCAGCTTGGTTATTTTCTATGTTACTTAGTCTTGATTATTTGAAAACGAATAGGTAAGTACTGAATGTCACCAAATGCTAAGTAGCCAAACAGCTACACCACACACAGTACAGCTGGAACAGTACAGCTTTGTATATTACTTAGCATATATTTTATAACCTATGTTTGTACTGTTTAAACTAAAAATGTATACTTTGTCTGAACCGTATCTACTCAGCAAAAGCTCTATTTTTAGAAATTATCAAAATTTTTCTCTAAGCTTGCTGTTGTACCTTTTTGTTTACGATAGCACTGGAACCGTCGCCTTTGTGTAAATACACCCCTAATACCCATTGTAAATAGACATTTTAAAAAGAAAATTTACAGATAAATAAGTTTTTCGTGTTTCAGAAAGCTAGAGCTATCTCACGTCTGCCAAGTTTGCCTTCCAGTTATAATTATTCCATCAAACCAAGGGCAGTATAAACATTGAAACATAGATACTTCGGGGTTTGATTTAAAAATATTACTGGCTTGGTAACAATGGTATTTATCGTCAGCGGTATTTTTTCATGATTGGGCAAAAGAGTAAAAGTCTCCGAAAGTACTGTGTACCTACAGTGGAAAGGGATTACTCTAATTGTGGATTATAAACGCAAAGAGCTGTTATTTCCGGAATGTTGAGTGGACACTTAGATATACAAACACCTAGACCACCAAAAAAATAATATAATAATGCTGATAAATCTATATCTATACTTATATACGTATTATTATTAATATAATAAAGAGGACAGATTTGTATTTTTATATGTATCGAATAAACTCAAAAAGTACTTGACCGATTTTAATAATTCTTGTTTATTAGAAAGCTACATTATCATTTAGTAACATAGGTCATTTTTAGTACTAGATTACTCTACAAATCTTTAGAAATTCCTATTAAAACCAACCTAAGGTGTAAAAAACTTAGCCATAAAATTTCTTTCATCGCATACGCTGCGAAGAGTATGCATAATAGAACAAACAAATGTTCTACAATATTATAGAACATATCAATATCTACAAAAAAAATTCGCGAGACCATATTTCTTCGCGAATCACTATAACTACTTTTTTACATTTAACAAGTTCTATGGATATAGGTTATATCGATCTAAAATCAGACCGTGTTATCTATACCATTTATATTTTTTTATCCAAATAAATAATTTAATATTCAAGACTGTCTCAGTACCTGATGATTACTTTTGAATTATTGAAATCGGATATTCCATTCAAAAGATATCATGAAATTAAAATTAAAATTCATCCGGCGGCGGCAACTCGACTAGAGAGGGGCAGTGCGGGAGAAGGGGGTGCACCATTACAAACTAGCCTCTTTACGCAGTGGACACAACGTCATCGAATATTTCATTTTTTTAACACATTTTTATGCTTCACTTAAAAAGTTCTTTTCAATGCTACTTAGGTTTAGTATTAGGATTCACACTTTTTCATAATATAGAAATTCTTATAGACACAATCTATCCGGACATCAACAATGGCTCTGTTCGAGAGCGATATTGTCACCCAGAAACGACTCAGTAAATAAGATAAACAAACATTATTATAGAAAAAAGTATCAGCTGATTTTAAATGTTACAAATCTGTTGAGACCGGGTGCAACATCGAAGATACAGTGCACTACTCACAGGATTTTTTAAATTCCCTCAATCCTGCTTGCCACCTCATGAAATAAAATTAAAAATAGGTACGCCTGTTATGCTCTTAAGAAATTTAAGCCCTCCCAATATGTGTAATGGTATAAGACTGTTCATTAGTGATCAAATAATTAAGAGATAATGTGATTGTATCATTACGGGTCCCGCGGCCGGCCAGCTCGCACATGTTCCGCGGATCCCGATGATACCAACTATACCATGTGTATACACTATGTGTAACCCATATCTTTTACAATGTTACAGTTCCCTATAAATATATCGTTGGCCCTAACAATTAATAAATCCCAGGGACAAACTTCTTTCGTAGTTGGTATCGACTTAAGGAAAGAGTGCTTTTCCCACGGGCAATTGTATGGGGCACTTTCACGAGTAGGGTCTCCTGAAAATCAATACGTTTTGTTGCCATCTACAAATACCACAACCAACATAGTGTGTACAGGGAGGCTTTAAGATAAGCATACTATTTTTTATATTGATTCATGATCGTTTTAATTAGCATGCTTATAACTTATACATAATACTGAAGTTAAATTTTTCATCCCTACTTTCAATCCCCATAACTTTTGATTGGGTAAACCGATATCGATCAAACATAATTAAGAACTCGCTCAATCAAATCAGCTTTCAAACAAAAAAAACCTTAGTGTAATAGCTTTATTCGTTCGAGAGTTATGATGCCAAAGACAGACACACAGACAGACACGTCAAACTTATAAAACCCATATTTTTGCATCGGGGGTTAAAAACACCTGAGGCACACAACAAATACCTCATCGATAAAGCTGTCAGCGACGGGAAACAGAACCCCGAGCGTTGTCGCTGTCGGCTATTGAAAAATAAACTTACTGATCTCCATGTAGAGCTGGTTGATGGTGTCGTAGGTGTCCCAGTAGGGCACCTGGTCGGACCCGAGACGCGGCGGCTCGCCCAGCAGCGGGCTCGGCGGCGGCGTCGCTGACGGCTCGTTCGGGTTCCTAACAAATAAATAGTTAATTTTAAAGACAAGCTATCGATCGCAGTAAGGCCACGAGAAGAATAAGTTGGAGTTGTTATATTGTGACAAGTAGAAAGTGAACCAGATTCTTGGCTTTTAAATTTATTTATAAATGCATTTTAATACTAGAGACACACTTTTATTTGCCAAATATTATTCACCTGAATAAAGATAATAAATTAACAAAAAACATGTATGTGTTTAAACTTCAGGTTTCTGCAATGGAGCTGCGTAGCGCCCTAGATTCAGTCGAGTCTTCAATAGTTTGAATCCCGTCCCCCTCGTTTAATCTTGTGTGATTTGCAAGTTTCTAATGCATTTAAGTTTATCTATTTATATGTACCTATGTAAACTATTACTACAAACTACTATAACATCCACAAATTACAAAATTCGTTCATTAGTGTCAGTCAGTTTGAATGCGTATTAGAGAGTTCAAATACCACATAAATTGGCATCAAGTAAGATAACAGTTTTACGTCGGTGCTAAAATGAACGAGATTCCAAGTACCGAAACTGTGTCGTAACTAGAACTCCTTAATGGTGCATGCAAGCTTCAGATGTTAATCTATCCGGGCATGTGGACAAACCACTACATAGTTCTCGCACACATTAGTAGCAATTTGGTAAAAAAAAACACACTCATTATACAGTAATGAATGCCAAAAGTTTCTTGTTTGCCAAAAGTTTTAATTCGGTGGCCACGAAGAGTCTGAGAGCGTTTAGCGAATGAAATAACGGTCTTTTATCCGATGTGGATATAAAACTTGGCTTATACGTGTACGGGATCTCCGCAAGTGCAAGGAAATGCTATAAACAGATATATTTTCATGTTTTATGATTTACCATAAGCTAGTCGGAATACCCAGTAGCCTAAGAATTTTACATACGTGTTCGAAGTACTGCCCACCAAAATTCTGTTTAGTTTAATACTTTGATATATACGCACGAAAACTCGAGATAAAATTAAATCTCTCGAACGCGTTCTTTCTATAAAGAAATTTAACACGTTCATATATATGAATATTGAACTGAATTTAATAGGTGCATTATTTATTTGTTATTAATCGTATTGTTATATTAACCCCCAGTTTCATAAACAAATGGACGCAATCATAACAATGGATTGGCCAGTGGCGGTTTTTTTAGCCAATAATAATAAAAATAAAATAAATAACCAATATTATAAGATTACGACGTATGTGATACAAAGTTCACCGGGTCAGATAAATAATCTATATAATATAAATTTCCCTTGGTCACGCCATCACGCGTGTACGCTATGGATCGATTGGACTGTTTCTTCCTTGTTAGATTTGTTATAGTTAAGGCATGACAGCGCCAGTTGAGCCCACTAGTATCAGAAAATAAAGACAATGTCCACGGTATTACGCGTGGACGTCTATTTTTTGTATTTGCTCATTTCACAAATTCTTTTACGTTAGGTTTGTTATTACGAATATAAGGAGAATAAGAATGTACGGAAAGTAATAATAATTTGAAATCAATAAGCAGATGCTGTCTTACGAATAATGGAAACTGGAAATACACTTAAAAACGGAAGGTTACTGTTTTTATCTACTAAAAAATCTTTCGACCATTGTGGTTTTTGTTAAGTTTGGTCGTATATATTTCTCATTCCGAGACATTGACACTTTCTGATAAGTAGGACTCTGTATACTCAAACAGTAAATTTCACCATATATTTGAGAATCACCTCGTATAATACTCCTTAACACATGCTATTTGTAATAGCCTTGCTAGCATCAAATTATTATGAAAACTGCTTATAAAATTTGTCCAATAAATCTGTGTCAAACCTTTCAAGTAATGCAATTTGAAGTAAATAAATAAATCTGTTATTACTATTGTTCATAGCTTTTCACTCTTCCTGTAGTTACAATATAGAGGTATTTAGTCACAAACGTGTACGTTTTAGTCAAGCTTGATTTATATAGATGATGTATATTCACGTGTGTGTACATGCGCGTACGCATGACGTTTGCATGTTTATGAGTGTGTGTGCATATGTATGCGAAAGAGTATTATTATTATAATAGAGGCAATATCGACTCACCCATATCTTACGAAGTTGGCGAGGAAGCGCACGCAGAGCGCGGCGACGCGCTGGTCGTGCGGCGTGTAGTTGGCGTGCGGCTGCAGCGCGAGCGGCGCGCCCAGGTAGTACGGCAGCTCCTCGCCGTGCACAGAGCCCGCGCGCTGATACCAACCATGTACATGTTACCCACAAACTTTTTAATGTGTAATTATGGAGTCTTGGTTTGTTAGCCGACATCAAAACAAAAAGGAGATGGTTATGTAGGGAAGGTATGTTTTTTTATGATTGTTAAAAAAGCTGGGTGAACTGATTTGGTTGAATATTATTCTTGTTTGAAAGCTGTTGCTTCCCGTTTGGTCCTATTTAAATGTGGTTCGGTTCCGGTAATGGCAACCATGAAAAAACCTTTGTGGTTTAGTCGTAATATTGTACGTGTGAAGTCGGGTCTTTTTCTTGAAAGTTATTTGATGTGTTTGTATCGTGAAAACACAGAGAAAGGCACTAGACCTGCATTTGGCTTTCGAGTCCGGCTACTGGACGTGTACCAATGGGACTCTTCTTCAGAGCCTACCTATGTACGCAACGCAGCGCTCATACGGTGAAGGACAACATCGTGATGAAATCCACAACACTACAAGGTGTATGAAGTAGCGCCCCCCCCCCCCCGTCACACCGTCGTATATTAAAAGTAGAGGATAGGCATATCATAACACGCGGGATTTCTCTCTTTTATATAATATTAATCGACACTACATCATATTTATCATCGATAAAAAAGAAAAATTAAAAACAAAAAAAAAACCTTTGTATCTCATAGATTTCCCCAAACCGTTTGTTATAATACATATAACTCGTCTTATTTGATTGTTATTTCTTGCTTGTTTCACCTTTAGCGCCGATGTGCGTCAACGGTAACGGAACGGTTGAGATTTACCAATGGAAATGAGGGCGCTTTGTATTCAGCACCTTAGCCACTTGACTAGGTTTTCTAAACACAGGGATAGAAATTTTCGAGCAAAAGAAGAAGTAAAAGTAAGTACATTTTTCTCCTTACCGGGACGTACCGGAGAAACTAGGCAGGCCCGACTCATATTTACGCATTTGAGTTGTGAAAACGTAATAATTCTGAACACTGTAGATCATTTTTCTGACATTTTTATACTGTTGTTGCTGTACTGTACTCTCTTATCGTTATTTTAAAAGACCTAACCGACGAAAAGAAAGAGCGAGACATCTGAATTCGAATCCAATCATACCGTATGATGCAAAGAGAAGAAAAGATGGCCAGTCGATTAACAAGAGATTTACATGGGTGAGGTAAGGGCCCCAGAAAGATATACATCGACGAGATTGATAATGTCCTATAGAAAGGTGGATAATGTCCTATCGAAAGGGATATATTAGGACCGCCACAAATGGAAATATGTGCGTAATCTTTACCTACCCCTCTGGGAGACAGGCATGAAATGTATGTAGGTAAGTGGGGCATGCTGAAAGTTTAGTTATATTCCCCTACAATCAATGCATTTTTGCATTCTTTAAAACCATTTTGAAACAGTGGGACCAGTCTTCTTTGGAGATCTCTTCAATGGCCTCGTGGAACGCACTCACCGCCGCTTCAGGACTTGTAAATCTTGAACCTCGAAGTTTATCTTTAGTTTTAGGAAACAAGAAGAAGTGCAAGCTCTAAGGTGGATGTGTCATAAGTTGTACTTTTTCACTCTTCAAATACGCATTCGTCAGCCGGGCTGAGTGCGCGGACGCGTTGTCGTGGTGAAGGACTACATCGCTCCGAGGACGCTTTTCACGAACTTTTCCTAGAACTACGGGCAAACATTTGTTTGTATACCAATCCGCGGTTACTGTCCTCTGATCTTCAAGTGCTACCGTTGCATAATGGCCTGTTTTTCCAAAAAACGAGGCAACCATTTTCTTATCCGTGCTTCGACTTTTCTTGACTTTTGTGGCCAAATTATCAAAAGGGAAGACCCATTCTACCGATTGGCTTTTCCTTTCAGGTTCAGAACAGTATACCCACGTTTCGTCACCTGTCACGATATTATAGACAGCCAATGATTGCCCTCCGTCATACTTTGCTATCATTTCACGGCACCATTCCATGCGTAGTCGTTTTTGATCTTTTGTCAAATCGTGCGGTATCGACTGCATAACTTCCTTACGTTCATGTAAAATAGTTTGAACTTGACTCATTCTAATCCCTAATGCAGTCCGAATTTGCTTACAGGTAATTTTTTTATCAGTCATAATTAATTGCCTCACAGTGTCTATGTTAGTGTCGGTAACCGCTGTTTTTGGCCGACCTTCACGAATGTCAGCCAGGAGGTGTCTCCGTCCACGTCTGAACTCAGCAAACCACGCATACACAGAGCTACGAGACGGGGCTTCATCACCAAACGCTAGTTGAAGTCTCTGACAACTCTCTTGTTGATTTAACCCACAGCGAAAATCATAGACCGTAAATTTTTACGCGTTAATTCCATGTCCGGAACAAAATTTCAAAACAACACAAAAATCAAAAAACAAATGATAGTCATGGAATTCGAAAATTTTCATAATCCGTAAGAGTTCTTTTTTCAAAATCAGTAATTTTTTTTCGTATCTG
>SJJU01072220.1:0-41449 GCA_012932125.1 Conopomorpha cramerella
TCCGTGCAGATTGTGGAGGGAGCCCTCGCCCGAGAGGAGAGCCGCGGGGCACACGCCAGGGAGGACTTTAAGACTAGACGCGATGAATTCGACTATTCCAAGCCCTTGGAGGGACAGGTTAGTTATATTTTGCTAGATTACCGTGTCGTAGGTTTACAATACACGTTGGCAGTATTACCACAACCATTGGCGTGCACACCATATAGGCAAAAAGACACTGGCTATTTTGGCTACCCGACCTAATAATAGAGTTATTGCTAGATCTTTTTTTGTTGTACTCACGACATAGGCTAACGAAGGTCCTGTGTTTTGTGGGGGAGTAGATATATACGTATAGGTACCGATATTTCGTTAAGACAAGTTACCTGTACATAGGTGTCAAACCTTGGGGATTACTGCCTACCTTGTCGTAAAAGCCAGTTCACGCCACTGATCACAACAAGTCAGTCCAGTAAAGGTTCTGTGTTTTTAGATTAATTCACTGCCTCCCTAGGATGCCATTATAATGAACAGTTTTTCCAATAGTAGACTTCAAAATATCCTTTTTCCCTTCGTATCGGTTTATTGGTCGATAAAACCTGGAAAGACAGAGAGCGATACAGAATTTTGTGGCACTGAATTAGTAATTAGAGTACCTATAGATTAGAATCGGGCTGCGTTTGATATACTGTTACTGACCACGCACAACAGGCGTATTGGACTTTAAGGTGCGTAAGCGACGGGGCGCTCAATCATCTATATCACAAACATGACATCTAGACAGTAACTGAATTGACCTTATCCTGAAGCTATCAACATTATTTTTTATTTACAATAAATACTGTTGTATTTCGGGGGGACCGGAACATTGAGCCTCAGAAATAGCTGGGAATATGTAAAAAGTTTAATAATAAGTAGGTAATAATTTTGTAAAGAAACGCGCACTGTGATTGTATAAGTTAAACCGCAAGCAACTACAATAAGCTGGATGCTTAAATTTGGTTAATTTTACGCCGTAAGACCTGGTTTAAACTTTTAAAAGAAGCCTAATGTCGTTAGTTCCTAACCAAATACTAAAGACTACGTGACAAAAAACAGGTATCCGAGACCTATCGACCTTTATGATTAAAAAATAAGTACCATAATAAAAACAAAAAAAAACATACAACGAAATTGTCATGAAAAATGCGTCATGTAGACTGGACGCGTGATATTTCAGTAAGATAAAACAAAAGTGGGTTTCTTCCTTGCATGATAGTTATACAAAAAAAAAATCAGTTTCATCACTTGAAAGATAAGCATTCCAAGTAAGCATTCAAAGATAATGCCAATTTCACAACAAAAAACGTATAAAAACAAAAGTATTTGTCGTTACATTTATCTATTCTTGAGATTACATTCCGACTTATTAACTGCCGGTATTAATTAAAAAAGAAAAATAACGTGCAAACAGAAGTCTTGCGTCCCTGATAAAATATAGGTTTGTGAGTATGAAACCAAAAATTTTCCATCGATCTCAAGGGCAAATGACACACACTAGTAGAGATCGTCACGTCTACTTATTTACAGCGGTTATCTAAACGTTGTTTGTACACCCGATACCGCTACAAAATCCACAATAGAACATCATCCAGCGATATTTATACAAACAACATTTACGCACGCATAATTAGTCGTTATGATAGCTCGTGAAGGTATTTCTCGCGCTTCTTCATATTTTAAAATTATCATTTCGTCCAAGTTACGGTACATAGTTATTTTGTTTTATTTTTAACTACTAATTAGTTTACGTCTTGTTCATGATACTGGTATAAGGAGTGACATACATATATAAAGATTATGTTTCAAATAATATAACTGTTTTGTGCTTAGCAACCGATTAAAGTGTTAAATTCTATGTATAAATATAAGTCTAGTCTAAATAGTTCGGTTATTTTGTCCGATGGTTAATGTAAAATATATTCTAGTATATAGTAACAAATCAATTTGGCACCTGTCATAATAGGTTCAACATTAAAACGGCCTTTCTTCTGTACATGTGAAGATAGACTTTTGTTTAGCACCGAACTAAATTTACGCAACATCTGAGACTAGATCTAAATATAGATAATACATCTATAGGTTCTGAGTCTGATATTAGCGGAGCAGGTTTCATCTAGAGCCCTCAATTCATTACGCATTCAGACTACATCCCCGTTCTTATGGACCATAAAATAAATTATTCCGAATATTAGAGAGATTACATCAAGTCATGTCATGTCAAGATAGTGTTATGCAGGCTATTTTAAGTGACCGATCAATGATGACGAATTTTTCAGTTTATTTAATCGATCGAATCTTAAATCGTGAAAAGAACTTTTTTCCCATGGCACATTTTATGACACTACCCAATAATACGTTAAAGTATATTTTATAAGGCACGTTCAATTTAAAAATACCTTGCTGTCATATAATGTTCTAACCGTACGCCCCCCAGTGGCGTCCACTGGCTTTTACGACAAGGTAGGCAGCAATCCCCAAGGATTGACACCTATGTATGTATAGGTAACTTGTCTTTACGAAATAGAGGCACGTACCTATCTACTCACCCACAAAACACAGGACCTTCATTAGCCTGTGTCGTGAGTACAACAAAAAGTTCTAGCAATAACTTTATTATTAAGTCGGGTAGCCAAAATACTAATAGGCAGTGTCTTTTTGCCTATATGGTGTGCACGCCACTGACGCCCACACTGACCAAACATGCACAAGAAAACATCTTTGACACAGATTCATGTACTAGATAACTAGATCCATGTCAAACATGTTTTCTGGTGGATGTTTAACCGGTGGAAACGTACGGAATGCTGACCATACCACAATTATTCAATATTAACCGTAATTAGTAATCTGTAGTGATATTAGTAGTGCAATCGAATAGTACCGCTTGGAACAAACTGAAAAAAATACCTATGATAAAATATACTTTAGTAAAACATTAATATGGGGAACACCTATTGTCACTAATGACATTTATTGTACTTTATCGCATTAGGAAATTGCAATTATATCTGAATTATACATTTCAGTTATGATATAATTAACATGAACTCTTCCCACTCCTATGGGGAACTGGCGTTACATATACATGTAAGTAGATAATATGTATGTAAATAAACATGAACATTATTTCCAGACGGAAATCCCCTTCGAGAAACACTGGAGGAAGCACACAATGGCCGAAACCGACCCCGCCACTGGCAAGACTAAGCTCACATACCGGCCGGTGATTGACAAGACTCTGGATCAAAACGAGTGCAAGACCGTGCCGCCTGTCATCAGGACATATTAGACCATCCTTCGTTATTTGTTAGGTAAGAAATAGTTGTTTGTTAATCTACTTGCTACTATACATTATCAACATTGTTTATATGCATACGTAAAACCTTCCTGAAGAATAACTCTATCTACTAAAGATCTGCATCAAACAGAGAATTGATCGTGGAAATCATTGGAGGAGGCCCACGTCCAGCAGTAGACGTCATGTGGCTGATGATGAACCGCATCAAAATCCGTGGCGTAATTTAGAGATACAGACAAAGGGAGGCGAAATTGATTTACATTATGTATTGATTATCGACAAGAAAATGGAAATCTGTTAACGGAAGATTTTAAACGGAGGAAAATCTGTGGTTTTGGGTTGGTATTTGTTAAGAATCGACTTAAAAAGTTCAAGACGGATAATTCTTTCACCATAATAGATACATTATCACTGAAAGACATAGCCTATAGTTTATCCCGAAATTCACTCGAATTCGGAATCGAAATTTTTATTCGCTCTAAAATTAGGACCATTGTGTTTATAAAATTAATCGAAATCACAGCACACATGCACTTGAGACGTTAGAATTTGTTAATATTGTTATTTGGATATTACATCAGAGCTATGCTGTTCTGTCTGTCACTGAGAAAGATACTTGATAATGTCTAAGTAATGACCAGTTACTTGTACAACGCTATTAATTTGTTGTTGTCAAGCTAGTATCAATAACAGTAAACATGGTTCTTGAACACTACGGACCTTGTTTATTCTATCAAGTCGAAGTATACATTTCTACGTAAAGCTTGTAAATATATTAAATACGTTCGTTTACCGCTTCAAACGTAAATGTAAAATGAAACATATTTTCTTGATCGTTATGGACAAGTGGTTAGGGCATCTATCTGTCTTTAGGATGGCGGTCTTGAGCATGTTTTCTGATATGTATGTTATGTACCAGTCTCGGGCCTCATCCATAGCACAAACACTCCTGATTTTGGGTTATTAATAATATTATCTTGTAGATAAATAGGTACTTAACAAAAATCACAAACACTACTTAAAGTACAATGTTATCTCATTTCTTTTCCAGATAATCTCTATTGGCGGTTCACGTCTGAGGAAGCAGTATTGTTCGACCGACTACACCCCCATTTCATTATTTATATCCGCTCATTTGATATTTATTTTAATTGTATAGATTTAATGCACTATAAAATACTCGCACTGGAAACTTCCGAGGCTTCTTTTTTTATATACACAAGTCTTAAACATTATGTCGCCACAATGTGCACAGGGTGTTAGGACAACAATACTGACGAGATGTTTCAAATTGTGTTCTAACTTGGGCCTTACTGATGTGGCCGAAAACTAACGATATTCTTTAGTCTGTTTATCAACAAACTGTTGATTAACCTTCAGCATTTACACTAAGGATATAAATAATACAGCAGCAGAAATAAGGTACTTAATTGTTATCTAACTAAGTTTTAATAAAATGCAACAGACTAATAGGAGTGTCTACCTCAGGTATGTGGCTTTATAAATGTAAACCTGCAACATACAACAATAAACTAACAGATCAAACAAATATTATGTAAATCGTATGTAAACTATGAAATCGATTCAATTTAAAATGTATTAAACACGAAATCCGTGGAAACGTAGATTTAAGTGTAATAAAGTTACGGTAAATATATATAAATATGTGAATGGTATTGTTGGTTTTTATTTTCAAGTAAAAGTTGGAGTTAGCACCCAACGCATTAGCCCGGTAACCTACGCAACTCGTGTCGGTTATCTGCTCAACCTTTGAACTATGTAGACAAATATCCAGACGAGTGAGGCAACTAAATGTTAAAGCGGCCATGTTAAAATGAACTCTGCACCCAATGATTTGATATGCAACATGAGCTCGCGCACATACCTTCGTAATCTTATCGATTATATGTATCTGTGTTGTAGCAAATGTTCATTTGCAAACGTAATAAAATAGCATCACATTCGATAAACTCATAGTACCTCTACATAAAAAACAGTTCAATCTTCATTACAAATTTTCCTCTGTCCTTTTTTTTCGATGTATCATCCATACATATAATCCGTCCCCATGCCTACAGTATTATAGTTCTTCTAAAAATAATATACGTAATTTGTAGCCATGTGCACTGTGCGTGTACCTATAGCGGTCTGGTTTATTACTGAGAGGTCAACCAACTGTCTGGAATAGATATGTGTCTTGTATATTCGTCAATATTGGAGCAAATACTGTTATTACTGGTAAATGGTGGTCGTGATCTGTTCATTGATTCGACAGGTGGGAATAATCGGGTATTTAGTTAGGTTCTTTAGAACAAGTTTCTCTCCAACTTTTCCTAGAGAAGGAAATGGACGAAACGAAACGTTATTGAACACAATAACGTCTGTTGTATAGGATAAAATGAAATTATCCGAATAATCTTAGAACGGAATAAACAATATCCACCTGCCTAAATGAGGAGAAAATGCGGTATTAAATGTGTTGGTGTACCTAGCGTTGTTTACTTGGCCACTCTACCTAATGTTTTGAGAATTACGAACACCAGACTATATTGCTAGGTACCTACTGAGTCCAAACATAGGTAAAAATGCCTACCCAGGAAATGAGTTGTGGAACCTCTGCTGCTGTTCAGGTTGGAAGACCTTGGTACGGGCTTTGAAATCACTTTATGATGATTCCAGTGCCTGTGTCAGGGTAAACGGGACCTACTCAGACTGGTTTGGCATCCATAGAGGTGTCATACAGGGATGCGTAGCGTCTCCGTGGCTGTTCAATCTGTTCATGGACAGTTGTTTGGAAGATCTGAAAGGTCGTGATTGGGGTCTAGATATGGGTGGTTTAATCATCAAATGCCTTTTATATGCTGACGATCAAGTTCATCTTGCACCGTCGGCATATGAATTGCAGCAGATGATTAATTGTATGAATGAGTCATTGAAAAGGAAAGGAATGAAAGTGAATGCTAGCAAGACCAAAGTTATGGAAGTCGAAAATAATGAAAGGACAGTTTGTGAGTGCATGATTGACGGTGAGAAAGTTGAACAAGTGGATGAGTTTGTATATTTGGGATCTCTATTTACAAGTGATGGAAAGTTTGAAAAAGATATTGAAAGAAGAGTGAGTGCGGGTAATAAGGTTAACGGTGCCCTTCGCAGTGTTATGGAGAGCCAATTTATGTCGAAAAAGGCAAGATTTGGCTGTCCATGACGCTGTACTGGCACCTACCTTAATGTACGGGAGTGAAAGTTGGGTATGGCAGAAGAAGCATAAAAGTAAAGTCAATGCCGTAGAAATGCGGTCATTGCAGAGCATGAAAGGCGTGACATTGAATGACAGGATAAGGAATAGTGTGATAAGGGAAAGTTGCGTTTTGAAGGAAGACGTAGTGACCAAGATTGAAAAGGGCATGCTTCGGTGGTTTGGGCATATGGAGAGAATGGATGAAAGTCGATTGACGAAAGAGATTTATATGGGTGATGTAATGGGCCGGGTGAGTAGAGGTCGCCCCAGAGGGACATATACAGACCAGATTGGTGATGTCCTGGCCGAAGGTGGCGTGAAAAGTACTCGAAACCGGAGGTCATGTATGAAAAGATGTATGAATGTAGATGGAGCGAAAGGGGTATGTCAGGACCGTGACAAATGGAGATCTGTAGTCTCGGCCTACCCCTCTGGGAGACAGGCGTGAAGTGTATGTATGTATGCATAAAAATAGAACACGAATAATTATCCGAAGCACCATCCAAACACAGTCCTTATCAATCTATTTATGATTTAACTGTTAACCCCGCCGATGGTTAAACCATTATAGTGTGTAGTGGTTCATATGTGACACTGTTGGTTACTGACGGGTAGATCGATAAGTAGAGATGTTGCGTACCGATGAAAATAATTTTAAGAACCTACTATTGGGAGGATGATACCTATTCAATTCGGTATACCAACTTAGGCATAGTACCTATTATCTAAATGAACTTACCTAATGAGATTAACAGTTGGTTAATGACCGACCTCAAGTTCATTACATGTAAAATATATTTAAAATTTCAGCATTTCTAGAAATATAAGGCACGCATTTTTATCGACATCATTAAAACGTAAAAAAAAGTGGTTGAGAGCGAACCTAGTCCCAGAACATTGAAACCTACTTATATCTGAAGCACATATAAAAATAAGGCGAACTATGTGACCGAAGATAAGAGTAGCGAGTTGGTGACCTTAGGTTCAGAGCTGAGCGCGTCTCGCCAGTGGAACTACCGCTGTAGCCCGCGTCACACGTCGTTCCGCGTACTCTCTTCGCCACGACTCCACGACCTCGATTTGATGGTGCGAACTGATACCAACTCCTCCAAGAGTACCCTCGCCGTCGTCGGCCACAACAAAGGCCCAACAGGCAGCAACATTGATCTCACGGTGTCCGTTTTACGGAATATATTCTTCAATCTGTGTGAAGGTAATTTTGTTTGTTCCGTTTGAATACGACTATCAGTATGTATTGATATCACTGCTTCAACCTTTCGTCGATAATAAGTGGGTACGAGTCACACCATTTGTTATCAATTTTAAGGTAGTAATCGGTATTACCAAGCTGCAAGCTCCTATCATGACTGCCTAACTAAAACATGAGCATTAGCTTTTTGTTCGTAGTAGGTATTAGGTAAGAGTTACTTGCTACAATGATCCCAGAATGCTTTTGGCAGGTTGAAACCGCTCAAGTTTAGCTAAGATACGTTTAGAAACCTACAGCTATAAATTAAGTTTTGTTTAGATAATACTTATAGAATAGAATTTGTGTTGTTAACACAAGCGCCATCTGTTGCCGACATCACACTTGAGATAAGCATTTAAGTAACCACCCACATCTTAATTTCGCACCAATCGAACCTACTATACAAAGAGTGGGTAAGTACATACACATATGACTACATACGTAGGTATATAAGCTCACTTCCAGGTAATGCGGAGAACAGAACCTTTTAAAAGACATCCTTCCTAGTAGATTTTTAGCCGGACAGTAAGTACTTTGTAAGGATATCAGTGATAAGTGGCCAGCCCATAGCCTAATATTCCATTTCGTTGATCTTGATTATCCTTAAGTACGCCTTTTACTTAAGTAACATTATTTTCATCCCAGGCCTTGATTGTGAATCTCAGGGGGGCAGACATAATATACAGACCTCTATAAGATTCCACATTACCAATTGAATGCGTACCTAATAAATGTCATACTACTTTATTCCAGCGTGTCAGTTTGGTGTGATGGCTGCTATACCTCCATCAGCGTTCTCCGCCGGGCGCATCCGGGAGACCCAGCGAGACATGAAGGTGTCCACCTTCGGGAAGGGTGGCGGTGGCTCCAATACTTTCTACAACAGTACAGGTAGCCTATCACCACTACTCACTTATAAAATAATGACCAATATGTAATCTTCCTTCAACCAATTTATCCCAGCTGGGATCTTAGGCAGCTGCCTAAGATATAGAGGAGGTACCATTTTTTTATTGATTGCGCACTGCAACCTCAACAGTGACAGACCATTGCTATGGCAGACTGTCAAACAAGAGTTAGAATGTAAAAACCTGGGAAGCCGGTTAGGGGAGAGGTCAGACAGAGAGGGTAGTGGTGCAATCATATTGGACTTGTTCTCTGTTTTCTCAGCCAGTAAACGCGTGGAGATATCACGTTGTCATTACTAAGTAAATATCAATATTGTTGGCACTCTCTCTACCGTATGTTAATTACCACTTTATAATTCCACCCGTTACTGAGAAAATAATTACTATAGCAAGAAATCATATCCAATATTTTTTCACTACACCTGTATCTACCTCACTGCTGAATATATAAACACTCACGACCCTAATCCCTGGACAGAACCTTAGAATCACAAGACCCTTCGATTACATTTAGCATGATACGGAGAAGCGTGACAGTATGGGCCTTAAATTACAAATTTCTAAAACCTATACTTATTTCTAGTCCCATAGATACTAAATACAGCTGAGTTTAATTGCTTAACTAATTCCAGCCATGGAACTATCACCTCTGAAGTACAACAGCAAGCTGATGAACAGCATCTGGGGCTTCTACAATCGCTATTCGCCGCACAACGTGAAGAAAGTCAACGATGACGGGGCGCGCTTGGGGGAGTACCAGCAGTAAGTTTCATTGCGAACTTTTCAAACGGCTTTTTTCACTTTCTGTTATAATAAAACCAACTGTCGCTTTTGACGTAGATTGGACGTTTACTACAGCCTCCCGACACCACGGATTAGTTAAGTTATCCAATTTTAATTAACTGTATCATTGATCTCCTCCGATGATTACGACCAGCTTTTAAAAAGTTATCAAAGTGATAACTAACTTCGTAAAGTTAGTATATTTAGAGAGTTTGCTACCGTTTGTGTGGTAGTACATACAGGCACAAGCCCACCACCACCCAAGCCCTACCTGCCTCTCGGCGTACGGGCCATTCTCTGCTTTTGCCTCTTTTCAACGCACACGGTTTCTTGACTCCATACAAATTATCTTTGTCCGTCTGTTTTGTTGCCAACTCTCCCCCTTCTGGGGCATGACGACCACATTACAGAGACTTCGCGTCGAGTCCTCGTCGCGTCTTCAGTCGTTAACAGACTTCATATTGTGTTCTTCTTGCTGTATGCCAGCGAATAGCAAACTCACACAAGCGTTCAAAGTCACCCTCGACTGTTTACCAGATCCCTGAAGTATATTGGCTCTGGCTCGGCCCGCTCCAGTTTATTATGCATGATTTTACCTCTATAATCTGCACTCCCATAGTTCGTGGTCCCTGTTTCGCACGCTTCGCAACAAGGGCACTGAGTCGTGTCACAGAGAGGCATCCAGTGCAGGCGTTCTCTGAAGAATCCATGTCCTGTCAAGATTTGCGAGTCGATTTGTCCGGTTCGATCCATCCGAAGCTCAACCTTACTGCAGAATTTGGGAAGAACTTGTGTAGGTCCCGACCAGCATCACTATTCTCCCAGCGAGACTGCCATTGGGCAACAGCAGCCTCTCGAATTGATGTTTTTAATAGCTTGCGCTCCTTTGGAGACAACTGGGCGCCTTCCTCCTCAATTTCTTCCGCTCGTTGTACCTCAAGATCTGCTGGAAGTACGCCCGCCAGCACAAGTAACGCTGCGGTGCTGCAAGATCTGTAGGCCTTCGTGAGTAAGATCAGCGCCAACCTTTGCGTGCGTAATAGCGCCTTCCTCACGACGAACACCAAAACCCGGTAATACCATGTCGACGCAGCGGATGTTAGTGTAGCAATGTAGGTCCCGGTATAGACAATTTTAAGAGCACGGTTCTTGATGCCCCACCTGATAGCTGAGATTGAGTGGTAGAAGTAGGAAGAAGAGGGCTTGACGAGTGCAGTAAAATTTGGAGGGATCCCCTCAGATTTCGTACTACCCGCATATTTCCTTAGAGTGCTTATACTAGACCGCGAGTACTTTCCTAATTAAGGTGTATTCGCAGTTTGACAGATACATATCGGAGATTAACGAGTCACGACCGTCCAATGTCCTAGGTAGAATACATGTAGTCTAAAAACCGTACACAATGCAAAATATATGGTGATTATGGTTATAAAATGTTTCGCCTATAAGGATGGTAATGTCACATGTGCAATACCTGATGTGGCAATTTGTGACTTTCGAATTTCTAACGATGACTAGGGTGGACAGTGACAGAGGGTGAGCCCATAGTCGCTCCAGATTGCTATCTATCCTAAGGTTTAAGAGGACTATACCTAACTCATATACTCGCACAATTATTCATTGATGCAGGCTGGTAAGCGCACCTCACTAATTTAATGAGGCGACTAGTACTGACAACCAGAGCCTGCACAGCTTATATTATGCTCGCTGCTATAATATGATATACTAAAGCAGACATCACTAAAAACACTTCACGTCTCTTATTCCCAAAAACAAGTGCCCATGGGTCACAACTCATACTAAAATCTCCAATGTTTGTTTCAGACAAGCTGGTACCTCCCTCAAAAACGCTCTGCCTCCGCCGGCGAAACTCGACAACATGTGGGCCGCAATCAACGTCTCACAATCACACTGAAGATGTAACGCCAAAATAAAAGTTAAACAAAGTAAAATAGATATATAAAAGTGATGAATGGTTACCACTGTTATCCAATCCAATGAGATGAAACATAAACAATATTCAATTGGCCGCATAATATTCTGTGAAATATTTTTTTAAATTTATAAACTTGAAGAGCAATATGTCGACGTCTTAAATTTATGTGATAAATCTTAGTAACTAATTATATAATTCAAAATACTGTTTTTAATAAAACACTATTTCTATTAATTGTTGTTTTATTTTACTACCAACTAATTCTTTGGAAAAATTATTCAACCTAGTCTAATCATTTACAAAAACCAAAATGTCTATACAACCAACCAAAACCTATTTGTCTTACTCCTGGGCCCCGAGTTTGCTATTTTTTATAAGACCATCTGTCTCTCAGTAGTAATGGCGTCAAAAAAGTTCAAATGGCGGTTTTGGTAGCTAGGTCTACTAACACTCATTAGTGTACCATGACACCATTCTGATGCCAGCATGAAGTCAAACTTCGACGATGCTTGAAATCCTGGTCTCTTGAATTTAGTTGGTTAGTGTGTCTATTTGTAATTGCATTAATTATGCAACTGCCAACAACCAATCCAAAGACTAAAGTTTATGGTCACAATTTGCTTCTTCAAATAAAATTGTTTGCTTTCTATCTGTTATACAACACAATGTATGTATTATATTATACATATATTCATAACTACCAAAACATATAAAAACCAGCATATTGAGGCTACTCAACACAAAATAACACTTTTTTTTATGACAAGACTAAAGTTATCACAGACAAGCTTACTATGTTTATTATTCTACAGTTAAAAAAAGTATTCAACAACTAATAAGATATGTTATGAATCTACTTGGTATCCTAAAAATCACTTCCAATGGATAACAACCTGTCTTAAGTCTTCCATGACTACAGTAGTATACTCCTGAATTTTTGGAAATTTAGTACTTTTGTTGGACAACTTTGAATGATTCAAAATCAAACAGAAAAATACACAATCCTTCCACAGGTATGATGTCTAATGTTAATTATATCAATCCACCATTGGATAGAATAGTATGATCAAATTAACTGTGATTGTTCACTGGATGTTGTGTCATTTATGACAGTGTCTATTTTTCATTCTAGCATAATGCTCTGCAGTGTTTATAATACATATTTATAATTTACATTATTATTTGTGATTAATCAATCTTTATTGAAAAGCTTGCACCACATGAACATCCTATGTCAGCATTTGGATTTTGTACAACTCTAAAGGCAGACCTAATAATTTCTGTGTGGTAGTCAATGGTTGATCCTCTAATGTAGTCCAAAGAAGTCTCATCAATGACAACCTTGACACCATCCTTTTCAAATACCCTGTAATAAAACATAAAAAAATGGTTAATAGTTAAAAGCAGAATTTCACAAAATGGATCATAACACACCTATCATAGCAATATGATTTCACTAGACTGGCAATCCTAAACTGACATTTAGAATAAAAATTATGGAAAACATGCAGGAGTGAAAGAGTAAGAGACAATATATTCTGTCCCTTACTGTGTATCAGGGCAAATCTGGATCCAAACTGTCAAATGAGTAGTAAAAGTGCATGTTGCAGAGACAAAGGAGACCATGGTCTCCAAACTCGGGCGGCATTGACTGGAGTATGCCAAAGACAGCAGCATTGGATAGAGCATAGAAGGAATGGAGTGGTCATTAACTCCATGATGTTATCAATGAGTCAAAAAGGATTTCTTACAGCGTGCCAACATTAAGTCGCAAAATATGGTTAATAATTCATAACAACTTGTGAATGTTTGGAAGTTTTATAAAGCATAGAAAAGCTTAACTTGTTATCTTTTGATATTAACTTCAATAATGTGCGAGTATATTTTTTTTAGTTGTTCATTGTGCCCTTGAAATAAGAAGATTGAGTTGTTAATTGTGCTCTTGAAATAAGCAGAAACCAACCTGTCATCAGCTTGAACATTTTTGTCTAAATCGAATTTGTATTGGAATCCAGAGCAGCCACCACTTTCAACAGAAAGCCTCAAGAAGTCATTGTCTTTACACAATTGCTTTAACTGTTGCACACAACTATCACTGATCAAAATTCCATTTGTATTAGGTTCAGGTGTCGGTACAGAGAACGGTCTATTATTCAAGCGATTATAAACGATAAATCTGACGAGTTGTCGTGTATTGCAAAACATTTTATGTGATTTTATGGTGTACAAATTCTGAAAAACCTAGGCTTTTATTTGGTAGGTTTCACTAAATAATTATCTTTAAATTACATCGTCACAATTTTTATAGAATTTTCTTTTCTTATGAATCTGTCAATCAGTCAGTCACATTGACACATTGACACAACTGTCATTGATTAATTCTTTTTATACACGTTCAAAATGACTACGCAAAGTCAGATAAATCATACAGCCAAGTCTGGTATAGTTTGTTATTTTATAATACACTAGCTGTCACGGCAAAAATTTGTTTTTCCATAGGTCGTCTTTGTACCCCGTGTATTGTATGAAATACCTTTTAAACCTTCCCCGGACTTCCACGAATAATTCAAGACCAAAAATAACCAAATCTGTCCAGCGGTTCTCGAGTTTTAGCCAGACTAACGAACGGCGATTCATTTTTATTTATATAAAGATATAATAATATAGTCAAAGTTAATTTCGTATAAAGTTAAAATATATCGTCAATCGTCACATAGTCAGTCTCATTAAAACATAATTTATCAAAGAACTCTCAACATTAATTTTTATCAGCAACACATAGACTCGACTTATTTCCATCGGGGGGTCGTAGTCGTAGAGGACCCCAAATGCAACCATTTTAACCCACTATATGTATTTATATATAGGTATGTATGTAAATACGCCATAGAAAACGTGTCAAAAAAATAAAAGTGACAGTTTTGATCCAGAGGTACATCGAATTCGATACATTTTGGTAGAAGTCAGACTGCAGGTAGTACGCTGTTTTCAAGTCTAGTTGTGCTAGGCCTAAGAAGTTGCCGTGTATGAGCCGTGTTGTGTACCTACCTATTGTGTTTGCTAACAGAAACAATTTGCTTTTAATATTTCTCTCATCTTATACATAAAAATCAAAGCTACTTTTCGTTGTCATTCCATAACTCCGGAACGGGTGGACCGATTTTGCTAATTCTTCTTTTTTTGTGCTCACTAATGACAGCAGAAGGTTCTTATGAAAGAAAAAATGACATACGCTGCTCACCACAGGCCACCCTAGATATTCATATTAATAGTTAAGACAGGACAACGTCTGTCGAGTCCACTAGTTATATAAAAATCAAAGCCACATTTAGTATTCTGAACTAAATATTTTAAATATTTAGAACTAACACATTAAATATTCAGTACTAAACACCTTAATTATTCAGTACTACGAGTAAACACATTGAATACTAAAATCTAACCACATTTAATATTCAGTACTAAACACATTGAATATTCAGAACTACATAATACCTTACAAAAACTAACTAACAAGTAACTAGACAGTTAATAAGACTGTTTGGCCCTAACATCATAACACACAACAAGATTAAAAATCTAAGTTTGAAGGAATATTGTTTCGAACATGTTGACACTATTGTCACCTAGAGAGCTGAAACGCAGACCAGACATAACTAGACTTACAAACCGCGTACCATCCTCAGTCTTTGTCTTTCGAAGTCCAAAAGTTTCTTGTCTAGATGTCGCTAGTAGGTATCCAGGGAGACTTCTGTCATTTATATTTTAGTACGTTTTTTATTATTTGGCTGAGTTATGTAGACTTCAGACACTTTTGTAACATGTAGACAAACAATAAAAAAAAAATACTGTCTCCTTCAATACGAACCGCTTTAAGTTAGTAACTTCGTTGACATTTGTCCCCTTATCAAACCTAGCGCCATCTATCATAACTAAGAAAAACAGGGGCCCTGAAAATTCCCCATTCTAAATATCTGACAGTTTGGACCCAGAAGTAAATCGAATTCCTTACAGTTTGGTGGGAAAGAGACATATTGAATTTGATCGTACGCGGCTTGCAAGTCTACAACTCGTTTTCGTGATAGTCGAAAGCCGTGGAGCCGTAGCCAAAAGCCATACTCTTTAAAACAAAAACACACCGTCCGGCTATTCTAAGGCCGTCTAGTTTTAGATTTTTTTTAAATTCTCCATTGTCAATCAACTGTCATTATAGTTGACAATCGACACAGAAACCAGTAGTGACCTGTATATCACAGAGGAAAAAGAATTTAAAATGCATCATTTTCTTACGATACATACCATGTTGCGAAGTGTTTAGGTTATTATTTACATACATACATACATACACTTCACGCCTGTCTCCCAAAGGGGTAGGCAGAGACTACAGATCTCCATTTGTCACGGTCCTGACATACCCCTTTCGCTTCATCTACATTCATACATCTTTTCATACATAACCTCCGGTTTCGAGTACTTTTCACGCCACCTTCGGCCAGGACATCACCAAGCTGGTCAACATATGTCCTTCTGGGACGACCTCTACTCACCCGGCCCATTACATCACCCATATAAATCTCTTTCGTCAATCGACTTTTCGACTTTTGTTAGTTTTGAACTTTTTAATTTACAGTCTAGATGGGTAGGTAGTAGGTGCAAGGTAGCAAAATGAAAAAACCAAAACGTTGCTGGCATTCTAAAGTCATCCAGTGCTATTTTATATTTCGATTTTGTATAATAGTTGAAAAGTTGATTAATATATTGAGTTGTTTAAATGAGGAATTTTCTTTGACGTTTTTCTGAAAGATTTTCGGGCAGAGAACTGTCATTACTGTCCAACTTTGTTTGGAAAGTATTACATATTACAAAATTGTACATGTTAAAGAATTTCTCTCTAAAGTTTTAAGAAATTACCTAAATAATAAAAAAGGCACTAAAATATAACTGACAGAAATCACCCTGGATACCTACTAGCTACATCTACGTAAGAAACTTTTGGAGTTTTATAATTCCCCATAATCGACTTCCGTTTTATGTTTAGTCAACTGGGAAATAAGTATAGGTTAGTCAAAGACTAATTATTAAATCTGCAAGAGTAAGTACGGAAAAGAAAATTTAATGTTTTATATTTTCGCGATTTATGGAAACCTCAAATCGAATAATATGTAATGAATAATAATATATCTTAGAATAATTTTCTGATTAGATTCTGTGTTTTATCGCATGTTCATTAAATAAATATCACCTATTTACTCGATTACCTTTCATGAAAAATCAATCTGTCAAAGATAATGAAAAACGAAAGAGTTGTACGAAGACGAACGATCTTCGCCTCGCTCTTTTGTGGGATTTTTTTAGTGAAACAATTGAGTTTAAAACCAGTTCTTACATTTCACATACATTTTACGGTGATTTTTCAAACCGGATTACTTATTATTGCGTTTGAACGCTGTCCGTGACGAAGTTTTGAGCCGTAGAGAATAAATAGTGTAAAAGTCGGCATTTTTTATTAGATGGTCACACCGACCTCAATATGTTGTAAGAGAGAAAGAGACACAATGTGCGTCGCGCGAGAGAGATAGCATATTTGCGGGGAAACGGCTGGCCAGCGGACCACATTTGTGAACTTTCACATTTGAAAAATAAAATGACGAATATTATTGTATACTGTTTGTTTCAACTGTTTAGAATATATTACAGTAAAAAAATCTAATATGTTGCCGGAAATATTTAAAAAAAAAATTGTGCGATATTGCATAACAATTTTTTTATTTAATACAGAAAAATAAAAAAAAACTTAAAAGTCAGTTTTTGTGAATTTCTTGAATGAATAAGTAGTCCGAAATGTATTTCAAGTAAGAGAATTTTGCCAAATTATATTGTCCCGTGCTGGTAACACCAATTCACTTTGCGCGGTAGCGGTCAGAAGGCGGGGCTTATGGGCAAACTCGCGTCGAAGCTCAATTCACTGTCATTTCGAGAGCAGTGCGAACAGTACGTCCGCGTTTTATGACGTTGTGTTTACAGTGAAGTGGATTTTGCGGTTGTTATGTCAAATGAAGTGAAGTGAAAGAGTGCTGCTGTTTTCAAAGAAATTTGACACAATCATGTCAAACAGTGATAGTGGGATGTGTTAGTGTTAAAATGTGTAGTGATATTTTTATTGCAAAATTGTTTTTTGCCACGTAGTAACGCGGACGGGTAAATGATTCCTAATGTGGAGTTTGAAGCAAGATGGTTAGAGAGACTCGGCATCTGTGGGTTGGAAATTTGCCCGATAATATTCGAGAAGATCGAATAAGGGAGCATTTCAAACGGTATGTTTACCTTCATTCAATACTTATTTACGTGAGTGCAACTATGGGGTTAATGTTTTTGACACTGATCCATAGCGGAAACGTTGTTCTATGTACAGTCAGGTACTCTAGGACAAAGTAATGTCGAAATTAATAACGTTGTTTATCATAAAAATCGAGGTATCCAACAATTTGGCGCCTTTTATTAAAATCCTAAATAGAGACTGAGGTATGCACATTACGACAATTTTGTAGCATAGTCAATCGTTGTACATAACTAGAAGGTATCAGTTTAGCTAGTAGAACTAGCTAGCCGCTGTATTGGAACATTGGAACAAGTAGAGTGAACCGCGCCGTGGACCGGTACATGAGTAGTCGCGGGCTGTTGGCTTTGCACATTGTTGCAACGTCGCACACGCTCGCGCAGCGTCTCACACATAAACAACACACGCACACATTAGTCACCGGCTGGCTGTACAAGTGTACAATGTGGCTGGATTTTCACTCACCTCACAGAGATTGGAAAAAATCTTTGATGTTTTAACTTAACGCTCCTATTGCCATGTGCTGCAATAAATTAGCTACATAAATAAATCTTCCTCTACTTTTCAGAAAATCTTACAATGTGCAAGTAGCATAATTAATTACTTAATAGCTTTGCAAATAAGTAAAATGGGTAGTTTTTATACAATATTTATGGATAGTTGTTACAGAATGAATAGGTTGACGGTTGCCTACCGACGACTGGTAGATAAATAATAATTTCGTTCATCGTCATACAACACGACCCGAGCCGGGCACTCGTCCGCCCGTCTGCTGTGTTGCTCGATGACGAAAGGCGACGTTGCCACACTTCTCCATACAAATTGTTGCCGACTCGAGTGCCGAGAAACGAGACTAGTGCGTAGTGTAGTGTGCGAGGTTTCGTTATAGGGTTGTGGTTATAGAATTCTTTTGGATGGTTTCGAAATAATAATTATTATTAGAACATTGATGACGTGTTGAAAAGTTTTTGTCGTTGTACCTATACGACTCTACAATATCTATGTGTATTGTGCACATTTGCAATAGATATGAGCTTCAACATAGTTCTACAAAATATTGCAATACAGCAGCACTTCATATGCCTAGGTCTTCAAGCAAATCCTGTCCTAGTAATACCTACCTATTATAAAAAGGCGGAAGTTGGGATGTATGGATGGAAGGGTGTTTGTTACTCTTTCACATGAAAACTACGAAGGGATTTGAATGAAAATTTAGCTAACATCGGAATAGGTGACACATTAGCCCAAATTACCATTGAATCGCAATAAAATGCAGGTAAACACAGCCAAAGTAACGATCGATAGTGAATAATAAAACAAAACATGTAGGTAAATATGGATAATAATGCCGGTAGGTAGGTAGTTGGTTGTTTACTGCTCAGTGCATTTTAAATTACCGTTAGATATGTACCTACTGTAAGTAATTGAGACCAAGGAAATGATTAGCTTATGAATCACGAGAAGATTAATTATTTAATAAATAGGTAGGTACTTGAATAATCTAGTAAAACTATTTACCTGCAAAATGTAAAAGGGGATTTTCAGGTTTTATAAATGAAACCTACATTTTTATAGAAAAAAAAGTTAAAAAAGACTTTAAAATAAATATAGGTTTTCGGTCGATGTCTGTAATAATATTTCGGCCCCTGAATTCATTCTTTCGGAACAAGAAAATATTATACTTATACCACAATAAATAGGCCTCACCTTATTCGTATAAAAAAAAAACATTCAGTTCGTATCACCTATACGTGCGTGAAGAACCAGTATTCCGTTGATGTTCGTTCAACTTATAAATATGGCACTCAATAAAAATATTGTTTCTTCGTGAAAATACTATTCCAGACAATCCATTCCATGTCAATCACTCGTCTATCAAGTGGTATCGCTTTGCGAATCTTTGCATATGCAAAGTCTGGTTGTAATTGTTTTATAGTTCTGGTTGAATTTAGAAGCATTTCGGGATATTTATCATGTAACATGACGTGGATCGTACGCAACGTTTGGAAATAGCTTGCACGGTATTACATCATGAAAGCCGATTTCAGGACCTCTATAGACTGACAGTGTCTATTTTCCCAATTTACACTTTCCCTGAATGTCTGAATGAATGAAAAATGAATTGTATTCAATTGTGTCTTACTAGTGGAAGCCCTGCGATTTCATTCGCGAATTAATCAGCATTGGCCTTTTCATCATGTTCTGATGTATTGAGTACCGCCTGTGTATGGACAACGTCAAATGTGTACGTCAACTAGTTCTTCAACATCATCAGTCCATACTTGTCCACTGCTGGACATAGGCCTCTCCAATTGCATGTCTCTGTGATCTGTTTTCGGCTTCTGGCATCCAGCTTCTGCCAGTCATCTTGCGCATATCATCAGTCCACCTTGACTTGAATCGATGGCATACAGCTCGAAATCGATGGCATACAGCTCGAATCGATGGCATACAGCTCGAAGAACATATGAAGCCTGTTAACGACTGAAGACGCGAAGAGGACCCGACGCGAAGTCTCCGTAATGTGGTCGTCATGCCCCAGAAGGGGGAGAGTTGGCAACAAAACAGGGAAGGATAAAGATAATTTGTATGGAGTCAAGAAAACGTGTGCGTTGAAAAGAGGCAAAAGCAAGTAGATGCGCACGTCTCCAGAGAATGGCCCGTACGCCGAGAGGCAGGCAGGGCTTGGTTGGTGGTGGGATTATCCCTGAAAAAAAACCACCCATCCACCTTGCCTGAGGGTGACCTACTCTCCGTTTGCCGAGTCGCGGTCTCCACTCGAGAACTCGTTTGCCCCAACGGTGAACTAGTTAATCAACGATTAAATTTTTATGAACGCGGCGGTAAAGTCTTAACAATTATTCGCACACACACAATTTAAGAAAATTTTTCGATGGCAATGTAGCGTTTGGGTTGTAGACCACGCCACAGATCTTGAAAATGTTTTGTTACTAGTCAAAAAGGAAAGCAGTCGTTATGTGCACTTGCCTTATTATTACGTTACCAGATTATTTGCCTTTGAGTGCAAAAATATAACCTTTTTCATATTGATTGAAAAACATATTACTAATCGTCGTCGTCAAATCGTCCGAATAGAATTTCGACTACAATTCTATCTGGCCGCGACGAGGCGAGGCGAGCGCGATGTGTGAGAAAGATCAGAGACAGAATTCACGCATAAAAGGCTGCCTCATGACAACATCAGTCTACACTGGACAGCAAATAAACCGAGCCTCGCAACTATGAAACACAAATCCAATTTTCTCAAAACAATACAACATACAAGTATCTAATTTATACCTACAGAAAGTGCATTTCATGATGATTAAAATGAATGGAGGATAGGGGACTCATGGATATTAATCTATTTATTAAGTGTTTTTTTAAGTCTTTACAAAGAACGTTTTCCTCGCGTAACTATCGTTACTAGTGAAAAAGGTGATGAAGTTAAAAAAGCCGGAAATGAAGACAAAATAAAAAAAATTGGTCAGTATTCAGTGTTTCCTCCTCTTACGATAACTGCTAGCATCCTTGAGTTCACGGATCTCACGAGCCTGACGATGGAATATTGGGGAAGTGCATTACACTCTTCAATAGCGATTCGCAGCCTCTGAAAGCCTTGTTGGAGAAGGTACCCAGGCTCGAACCTGACGTTTCAGCTCATCCCATAAGTGTTCTATCGGATTCAAGGATCCGGGCTTCGCGCTGGCCAGTCCATCGAACGAATGCCTATTCCGCGTAAATACTGGGTCACCACATGAGCAACATGAGGCCGGGAATTATCATGCATCAACTGCATATCCTGTCCGATATATTCTGCGTAAGGAACCACATGGTCTGCGAGGATTTCAGTAATGTAGCGATGAGAAATCAATCCACGTGTAGGTCCTGTCGGTTCGATGTAAACTAACGCTGTATGTTAACGAGATGCCGCCCCAGACCATTACAGATCCTCCTCCATAAGCAACAGTTTCCTCGATACAACACTGAGAATAACGTTCTCCAGGTCGACGATACACTCTCTGTCGTCGATCACTACCATGTAGGCTCACCCTGGTCTCATCAGTGAAGAGTACATAACTCCATTGCTCTAACGTCCAATCCCTATGCTCTCGAGCGAATTCAAGCCGTGCTCGGCGGTGGGCTACTGTTGCATGCAGTTTGCAGTTGCAATGCAGGGCCTGTTGCAGCTCTCCTTGGAGTCAGGTTCCGTTCAGCATGTCTTCGTCTAACGGTATCTGACCTTATGACCACTTGGCGTCACGTAGACTTTGTTGGACTTAAACTGCGTTGAGGCGGCGATTTCTTAAAACAGTAAGATGGATATAACGATCATCTGCTGCAGATGTAGCCCTAGGTGTGCCTGTACGTGGTCGGCGATGTAATGCTCCAGTCTCGAAGTACCGTCTTAAATGCGTTGCGCCCGTAAATGCACCGAAAATCTACTAATTCAAAGTCTCCGAGCGACCTCACGTAGCCCAATGCCTGCTTGAAGTAGTGCTACAGCTAGTGCTGCTTCCTGTGGTGTCGTATCCATTATTTACTGAAAAAAGTAGCAAAAAATACAAGCGTCTAAGCAAAGATGCACAAAAACTAAAGAAATGACAAGAAATATTCAACTACCCTCAATGTAGGAAAAAAAAACGCTACTGCCGGAACTCAATGAAAACAGGGCACATCGGTTAGCATTGTGTTTATTGCTTGATAACAATGCGAATTGACAGTACTTAAGATTAAATTTATTCTCATTTTAATCGTTATTTAATGCACTTTTTGTAGGTATAAATTTGATAGTTCTATGTTTTATACTTTTTGAGAAAATCGGATAACAGTTTCATGTTTGCGGGTGGCCAGGTTTATTTACTGTCCAGTGTATTACTTTCGGATCAGAGCCTTGCACTGCGTCCTACAAGACTCGTTTCAGATTCGCGGAACCCATTCCGGACCCCCGGTAAAGAACACCATCTACACTACTGGACGACAGCAGCAGGGATCACACCACGCAGCCATTCCACAACGGAGATCCCTAATAAAAGGATTGAACAGATCCTCGCGCCGCGAAAACTCAATACCCCCAGTCCCCTATATGTATAGTCGCCTCTTACGACTGGTAGGAGAGTCGATACTAGTATGATATTGCATAGCACGTACACCTTAATGACACACGATATCCTTTGAATAAATAGTATGAAGATAGTCTGTTTTCGACCCATGCGATATCCCACGCGCCAATCAAATATCGCTAAATAATTCAGTGGATCGACCTCTGTGCTACCCTCCTATTGATGAGAGATACCTATTTACTTAATTCTGTTTAATTATAATACTAATTTTATCCCTCCGGCTGATTAGGTATTATTCTAAAAATGTACCGATTAAGAGACTGTACTAACTTTAAAACGTACTTTTCCCAAAATTACTGATTTTGTGTTAAAACGTGATTATAAATGTCTGAAAAATGAAACTGTCAAATTGAAGTACAGTCAGTCAGTTACTTTATTGAAATAAAATAATGTATCTACCTAGTGTCCTATGGTACTAATAAAAATAACGTGGTTTAGGTTTTCATCTTTTCTTTACAATAATTTCTTATTTATGCTCAAAATGTTTTTTAGGAATTTAGATTTTAAATTCAGTCAGTTCCTTCAACTGCTTCTTGTAGTTTTGGTCAAAGACAAAATCAAGACGATTCCTTGAAGCTGAGCTGAACATGGCATTACGAATTCGTGTGTCTTGATACGTCGCCTCTTTCCGTAGTTTGTACAGAAACCTTATGATGGTGGGCTTATGAGGCATGCGAATATTTAGGCGTTTGTGCCAGCCCTCAATAGCATTATTCATGCGATGCTTCTAGTTGGAACAGCTTATAAATGATGTTGGTAGTGAGATCCACTGTTTTGCGAAATAGGCTTCAAATTTCTTCATGGCTTCAGTTTTTGATAATAAACCTTTTAAATCTACCTACGCTTTTGCAACATTTTCTTGTGGCAGTAATGGCAAATTTGCACACATCCAGACTACATGTCTGTCATGTTTAGTTTCTGTCGCCTTGATTTGTTATGCTTTATTTCAGACAGCGTGATTAAAATGATAAAAACATCCCGTGATGGTTGCCGTGGGAAAAATCTCCATCAAACGATTTACTTTTTGAAAGTCACACTTGTCTGAATTTATTTTCAATCCCATTTTTTCTTTTAGCAAAGTGAACATACGTTACACTTCTCGCAAAGTATTACTTACCCACTTCCAAACCCAAGCACGATTGATTTCGAGAGGTTATTTTGTATCGATGCTAACTGTACTCAATCTATCAGACATTTATAAAATAAGACATAGACATAAAAGGCTAGTAAGAAAATCAGTCATTTTGGGAAAAGTACTTTTTAGAGTTAGTACAGTATCTTATCGGTACATTTTTAGAATAATACCTAATCAGCCGGAGGGAATTTTGAGTTCTGGACGAATAAAATATGTGTGAGTGCTTTCTCTGTCAGGGTCTTTACCCATGCAGCGACTTGTATCGTATGATACACAATCGATTGCGACAGAAATCGCGCGTACTTCATTCGGGTTTTGTCTGCAATTCTGTATCGCGGTGACGAGTCGAGGGCTATCCAAACAACGTTCTATTCACAAATTATTTTAAAAAAGAAAGTATAAAGTACGGTGCGACTTATATTTTACACAACAATTACTTAGACTGAGCAGGTTACGATTAATCATAAGCATGCTTTTTGTTATTTAGGCTTATATGTATTATATACAGTGGCGTGCACTGGCTTTTACAACAAGGTAAGCAGTAATCCCCACGGATTGACACATATGTATAGGTAACTTGTATTTACGAAATATACGTGCCTACCTACTCAACCACAAAACACAGGACCTTCGGTTAGCCTATGTCGTGAGTATAACAAAAAAAGATCTAGCAATAACTCTATTATTCGGTCGGGAAGCCAAAATACTAAGGTAGGCAGTGTCTTTTTGCCTATATGGTGTTCACGCCACTGGTATTATATCTCATAATAAATGACGTGGTGTGAGCGTTGTCTTTGACATTTGCGTATAACGAAATACCCTTTATTATCTCCGTGGCCTAGGTGGTTTGGTAAGGATATTGAAAATGCAGGTAGTTAAATATAATTCGTGGGATACGTGTATGGTAGGAACGATGATATTAACGTTATTCAACTAACTCACGAAAATATTATTTGCTGTGAAAACTTTACTAACGACTTCATATACCTAGGGTTTTTTATTTTCAATATTTTAAGAATTGTCTTAAAAGTTACTGGTTAGGTTAGGCAGCAAGCCTGCCAAGTAGACTAACTTTCGACGCGTGTGGTGGACACTCGACGTCCAAGGGAAATAATATTTCCCGGTCAGTGATATTATCACTGACGAATTTTGTGACTTGAACAGATTTTTTGATGAAACGGGCAGTACCGTAAAGTAAAGTACAGATAGCGATTGAAACAAAAACTTTTTAAATAAATAATCATTAAACTTACAACATACATTTTCTCTTTAAGATACCTACCTTTCCCTTTTCGGTTAGTTAAGTATAAGTATCTAAGGTAAAAAACACATAATACCTATAGTAGTTATCACTAATTATTTACAAATACCAACCGTATAGTTCACTTTACACAAGCAGAACAACTTATAGATGGGAAAATAAATTTAGCAGGAATTGTACCTAATTTTCATCATCATCATCAGCCCATACCTGTCCACCTGTACCTAATTGGTAAACAATAATCGGATGGAATATAATGCATTATTTCGTGAATATTTTGTAACGTGTATTAACTCTATTACAGTTATCGTATTAGTAATTGTATGCAAGTAATCTATCGACTAGTAAAATAATAAAACCCTGCCTCTAGGGGTTTGTCCTTTGTTTTTACCCAAACGTGAATAAACCTGGGAAAAAAACTTTTCGCCCATATCTAGACCAAATCAGACACCGTAAGAAATTATTTGGTCGAGTACTACCTATCTACTTATTAATAATCTTGTTGACCAAGTTATTGCGCATATTACCTACATTTTTTGTTATTTATCGTAGGGTAACCAGTTATGGATACTCGGCCGTTGGTGAGACAACTACGGGGCGTCCGTTAATCTACATGGTGGATACTTGTCCCTGTAAATGCTTAGATCCTTAAAACCATGCAACTGATTTTGATTCGGTTGTTTTCTCCAAAGCGGGGTAGGCAGAGGTACTTGCTAAGCAAATGTTCACTGTGTCCTGCAGGAATCGCCTCACATTCGGGGCAAAACCCATCACGGTCCCCCGTTCTTAGTAATCTACACTCTACTGGGCACGGGACCACAGTACGCTGTCGCTCTCCCACAGGGTTTGTTATTAGGATTGACCGGGTTCAGGCAACCGAAAAACTCCAGTTCTCCGTATAGTCTCGCCTCTTACGACATGTAGAAGAGTAAACCGCATAGCGCTATGGTCCAAGTTCATAACCACTAGAACCCTGATGACAGATCTTGTACAAATGTAATCTTCTCCTCCAGATAGAACTCGATATTGTTGAATACACTGCCTCAAAAATATAAATACACGTAGGTAAATGTACACTTGTCATTAATAGGCGGGTATCACAGAGCCACTGAATTCCTTACCGATATTTGCGCGAGCGTATTTCGCATGGAGGTCGAAAATAGAGCGCGACCTATGTTCGTACTATTCAAACGATATCGCGTGTCATTAGGATGTACGTGCGATGTGATATTGACCACTTAAGCGAGGGATATCGTTTTATCATGGAGATGTTTTTGCAACTAAAACATTATATATATTATTTTCACTACTACTCATTGTATATTCTTCAGGTTCGTGATATCAGACCGATATCGCCTATCGATGAAATTCTGTATTGAAACGCTGCATTTCGTCATGAGGCAGCCATTATTTGTGGGTGTGAGTTCTTTTTCTGTCACTCATTGCGCTCGACTCGTCGCGGCGGCGATGCAGAATTGCAGTCCAGACCCCATTCGGACGTACGGAGAGATTTATGTAGGCAGTCGATTCCGAATCGTTCGATATTTATCACTGCATGGGGAAAGACGCTAACAGGCAACTTTTTGCGCACTTCTTTACTACTACTTACATGTACTCAAACATAAATTCACGTATCTACACTGTTTTAAACTATTTTTGGTGCTAAAACCTTGCTTTCTAAAAACTGTTTCGATGTATCTAGATAGACCTGCAGTTTAGTGATGGATCGAGTCTTCCCCGGTGCGATAAATGACTCAAATTATCTATAATTATTAACTATACTCAAAAATTTTAAACATTCTTTGACACATTTATGATCCATTTGCAAACGCGACACGTACAGAACTCGTCGTTTTTTGATCGGTTAACATTAAACATTTAAAATTCCAAAGTTGCACGTCAAACTGTAATCTTGACGTAGTTTCGGCGTCACGTCTGTGTCGTACTGACGGGATAGACGAGATAGTGCAGTCCTGCGCTAGATTGATCGGACACGCCGCAACACACAATAAGGTATCAGGTTAGCGTTTATGCCAGTAGCTGTGGGATGGTACAGGCAATTACTTAGTTCGGTTAGACGTGCGTGCATATAACGATGTGCTTCAATCAGGCGATCGACGTATGTCTCCTAGTGGGTGGATAGTACATCCATTTACGTGTAGAGATGTTTTTTATTATAACGGATTTTTACCTGTCGAAATCATATCTGATATTGATCTGTCTATCTATCTGAGTTTGTCATTTTTTTTAAATTCTTTTGCACAATGTCCGACTTCAAATGGACTACTTGTGCATGTTTTTTGAGCAAAATCAGTCATCAAAATCAGTACATTCACCAATAAAAACTAAGGCAGACAGACCTTTTTTATCCATCCAAAACTCCTGTATCCCACCAACGTGTTTCGCTCGGTTTCAGTTAAAAATTCTTTGGTATCGTGGATATGTCCAGTTGACCATCGTCAGTTGATCATTTCATTTAGTTAATTACATGTTAATCATAATTATGATGCTTAGTGAAAATTTTATTTGATAGTTACCACGCCTTCAAATAGGTATTTTTAAGTGGAATTTTATTGTTTATTTCTTATTCCGCTTGACACCTCAATTATGCAATGTTTATTTGTAAGATTTGTTTTGTGTCTTCCTTCTTTCCCATCAAAAACAATCGTACGGTATTCAAGAATAGTTAATACTAAAATATTGTAGGTAATATCTAATGTATAAAATAAGGTACAGGTTATAAATAAGGAAGCGTGGTAATTCCAGTGTACTGTAGAAGGCGTCTTATCCACCCACCACCACCACGTCATGGAACGATCAATGCCGCGCGGAGCCGGGAAAAGGGAGGGGTTCACGCCGGTGGTGCGCAGGTCGCTACTGCGCTGCATAGCCGGCAAGTTTCACCCATATATCAGCACACCACCTATATTCGTCCGTGTCGTTCTGGCGAAGGCAGACATCTGCTTCGTCTGTTAGACTATATTGCTAATAATGTCGCGTTAAAATTTGTATCGGTGTTCCTGTACGGGTTCATCGTTTCTAGTTTTTCAATGTTCCAATGCTGGCATGTGAATCACAACAGTTTGATGGACCACTGCCATAGGTATCCGTGTATATTATGTAATTTTCCTGTCGACTACATTTCTCGGTGTTTGCATGTAAATGTTCTGAATGTTTAATTAAAGTTACTTGTATACTCTTTTTCAATGTTATTTGGCATATCCTCTCTTCTACCCTTATTTGTTTTTTGAATTTGCCCATTTATACATAATATTCTGTACAAGGTATTGCACTTCGGTAATTTCATTCCTCACTCTGCGTTTTTATATACCATACCAACATTTTTATGATGATTTATTGTATGTATGATTACTATTGGAATACGTACTCAGTACTTTGAACGACAGCTCGTATTAAGTCGTATTATTTATGAGGTATTTTACCGTATTGCAATTCAATTCTCACGTAATAACAACGAATAGTGCCAGTTATAGCTATTTAATAGACAGGTGGCCACTGACTTTTGGTTGACCTGGTTGACTGATTAGTTTGCATCCGAGATTCGTATAGGTACAATGCACGTAACCAAGACGCGTGATGGAAAAAATGGATCTCTATTCGTATACGTCATCATAATAAGCTATGCTCTTTTAACACACTTCGAAAATCATTAATCTGTCGTTGCACTACCTATTTTATGATAGAGGTCGGTCAATAATTACATTCGTTGGTATCCTTGATAAGAACGTCTGCGATTGGTGGGCTTCTTTCGAGGGTTATGTAGAGTTCTATTATGATAAGGAGAATTTAGGTAGAAACGGGATCGCGGGATAGGTCGTGTCGGTGGAACCTGGCATTGGGTTGTCGGAGGTGGCGAAAGGCCGGCCGTCGCCACCACCACCCGCCTCGCCCGGGGCCGGTGGCGGCGGCGCGGTCGATAGAGCGGGCAGCGCGGGGCGTAGCGGGGAGTAGCGACCGTCACCGGTCGATGCGGGGTGGGTGGCACATGGAGCATGGAGGCCGCCCCTCGGAGCTGTTGTCACACCACCTAGCCTGTGCATCGCCCAATACCCCCTACTCGCTGTTTTCAGATACATAGTTGTAAGCACATTGCTGCAGCTGTAATTAGGTGTTGTAGACATTCGCGTAGAATATTAGAATTCTTTTTCAATATTATATTAGTCGTTTGCACAGTTCTTAATTGTTCCAGTAACATTTATTTAATTCATCGTACTTAATGTTTGTTGTAATACGACATAGAAACACATAACAATAACAAATAATACCTACGATTATTGTGTTAAAGAGTTTTATTATTTTGTACTAAACATATCCCGACGGTGTCACCTGCAGTTATCCCTCTCGTACCATACGCATATGTCGGGATAAATATAGCCTATGTGTTATTCCGATGCACCTAGAAGCTATATTGCTTTTAAGTATAATTGACATCCGCTCAGTAGATTTTTACTTGAAAGAGTAACACATATCCAATCATCTATTAAATTTTTGGGTTTATAGTAGGATAAATTGCATAGTCTACTAAAATTACTAACTTATTGGTCATATACGCAAAAATCGTCTTTGAAAATCAAATTATACGTTAACGAATAGGCAACTACAGCTCAAAAATACATTACTAGAGTTTACTAATATTTGACTACTATCTATTTTTCATCTACCTATCTACTATGTATTTCTCCCAATACACGGGGTACAAAGGCAACTTATTGTGGCGAAACAAAAGTTTGCCGGGACAGCTAGTCATATAACGTATTTTTATGCGATCCCTGAGCCATGACCAAAACTCAACAGCACATATTTAGCTACCGATTTATGTAATGAATTTTCCTCTCCCTCAGTCCTAGGGCCCGCAATGTTGTCATGTACCCATAATATCACATACATTATTAATCTTAAGAATCTAACATTATGGAATGTACTTAAATAATTTGAATTTGAACAATAATTAAAAACTACTCGTCATAAATATCTATTACCCATGTATCGATACATGTACTGTACAGATCATAATTGTGTTGGGGCGATTTCCGTAACATTCCAGTTAGTTCCAACTAACGTGTACTGCCTGCTATGAGTTTGTTATTTGAACGCGTAATGTACCTACATGGTTGTTTCGTACACGTAGCAACTGAACCATAATTTAAGTAGGTATTAAACATTTTAAAAAGACGTGCTGCCATCATAACATCCCATCACGTCTCGTCATCGCAGTTTGCTATTCAGTCATTTTAAACCCACCCGCCCAGTGCCAGTGCCAACTCGCGCTCGCTACTCACACAAACAAGTAAAATTTCACACGGAATAAATTCATGAAGCGAAGCGACTACGGCTGTGAGCCCCGACCGGTGAGAGGGGTATCCGCGGGGCACGGGCGGAATGGAACGAGCCGCTACGTAGAACTGGCAACGTCGCGCACCGGCAGCGCCCCGTTGAGATAGGAACAAACAAGCCGAAGTGGCGTTGCTGTCTGCCAATCGAACAGTACAGCTAGCCGCACTACCCATGTTTCATATCTATCTAACTAAAATTAAAATAGCTATTCAGGATTTTTTTATTATTTAAAGAAATGCGATGTTATACATAATGGTGAATTTACTGTGTAGGTATTCTATGAAATTATATTATTTAAGTGACTAACAAGGAAGTGTGTTCTAGGTATAAGTTAGAATATTTTATTTTATTATACTACTGCGTACTAGATATTCGAAGGTTTATCATTGTTTATGACCGCAGTACAATCAATTTAGCAGCCTTTGGAATTTAAACGCGTCTGTTAATTTTTTATGTTATACATTTATTTTGTTCTTAAGTGATGCGAGTCTCTAGAAACTTGAACTTTGGAGACTTGGACTGACCATGTTGGTATTCTGTCATTTCTAAACAAGTTGCGTTGACTACTTATTTTGCTTGTATATATTTCATCTACCGTCATAGTACATTTTTACCATAAGCCACACAACTGGCAAAAAATGTTCGTAGTATTGATTAACGATTTTTTCCATCTCACTACTATTAACCCGAATGTTTATTTGGATATACTTCTCTTTCAAGAGAAAAGTTCAGTACTGAACTGATTTCAATGAATCTTCACAGTAATGATATTTGTCCATCGGAATAAAACATAGGCTATAATCTATCTCCAAATTCTCACGGGAACGGGTTAAACCGCCGGTAACACCGCCGCGGTATAAATAACCATTTAAACAAATTTTAATAATAATAGCTTTGAAGTAAACAAACCACAGAGCTTGTAAAGTTTTTTGGTTCGTTAACAAATTGCAGCCTAATATTTTGGCAACATAAACAAATTTTTTTCACTAGTTAACATGCTTAACAACAATACGACTACCCCAACGATATTCAAACTTTATTATTCATCATACTTATTTTTTCATATTTATCGTATTAATGAGCATTTTTCTATAGATTTGGCAAATCGTTGTCTCAGTGCATTATTGTAAAAAAAAACAAATTTGAAAGAAAAACCTGATCTCGACTGGCCTGGTTTCCAATATCTTTTAAATTAATATGATTTCAAAAAACAGTAGGTAGCCCCCGTGTCACGGAACTATGATAAGGGTTGGTACAATCACTAAAATTGATTATTCTAATAATAATAATTTTATTGCTGATGAGTAAATATCATTAGATTTATTACTAATAGATAAAGTAAATAAGGTTTGTATTCGGCTGAATGAGCTACCACAGTGTTGAAGGTTAGGTAAGGGCCGGTTTACTTATCCAATCCCTGGATGAAAATTACGTCGAAAACTTTCAGCAAAATTTCCTCTGACAAATAATATTTTGATTCAGTTCATTGCCATTTTTGATACCATCAGATTAAATCAGACTGAACACTGCCCTGCCCTTCAACAAGATATAATACTATTTTAGTTTCTAAAGGACTGACTTTATATCTAATAAACTTTAAATAAACAAAAAAACATAATTGTTTTAAGTACACTAAAGAAATACGTAAAAAGGCGAAACATACAAAAAGATAAGTAGCACAGTATCACCTTAATAAACAATCTCTTGTAATCATTTTTGAGGAAATTTTCAATAGTTCGTATTCTAATGAAGATATATGGTGGGTTCATCAATCCTTTATTTATCCTTTATGTATCTTCTTAATTCTTAATCTTTTTTTTTTAATATAAATTTAAGTTAAAAATACTGATACAGATATCCGACAAAAGTCGCCCAGTTTACATCTAGCCTTTTAGTAGAGTTAGTTTGTTTTTAGTACACAAGTAATGAATAGTTTAAGCATTATTTCTAATAATTAAAAAAAATACACGACGTACGTATCGTACGTAAAGATAATCAAAGTAATTTGAACATGAAATATTTTCTGTGTGTCCATTTAACGGCGATGCGATGGGTTAAATACGCTTGGAGGAACCGTGGGCACTTGCTCAGCAAGTGCCTCTGCCTATTAAAATGAAGTGAATTTATTTTATTATTTAAATATTTTCTGCGATTACCTAAAAAAATATCGCATAAAACAGTATAAGACAATAAAACATAATAAGAAATATTAGACAAGTATCGTTCTCGGCATTCGTCTGCATTTGATATCATATATCACTTCTATTCACGGGTAAATGTATCGACTCTTTCCTTATCTCGCAACATGAACTTGGGAATAATTGGCATGAAGATTTCCCGTGCTTCCAAATTGAGTGATGGTTACTTTGTCATAAAAACCAGTATTGTCGGTCTGTTTTTATGTTGTTGCCGATGATGCCGTGCCACGCACGACGAATAGCAATAAACTTCTCTAGATGCGATGTTGCCACTTCGTGCAGACGGCTTACCAACCAAACTGGTTGCCTCTCATTTCATTACATCTCGCTTCGCGCAAGTCAGTGAACCAACTTTGATACGAGTGCCTGCTTACCGATACTTCATTATTAAAAGTCGCACTATATCGATAGGTGTAGGATTTGTTCGTACTCTTTTTATTTGTGCGATATGTCGGTAGGCATCTATGACATAGTACAGTCATGCTGATATTTAGCATGTGGTATGAATTTCCGCTGTACCTACATTATTATGATGATGATTGTCGCTACACTACGTAAGTATTTGAGATAAGATTATTGTTATTTTCGAAATATCGTAATAAAAAGTAACTAGTTCGAAACATACAATTGAATGTGATTATAACTATTTGTGATTTTTAGTTATTGGCGTCAAAACAAAAAGTTAATTTCTGAGGAATTCTTATCTCATACTTACTATAGCTTACCAACTTATTTGTTGATAGGTGGTGTCTAAATTTGCCTAATTAGAATCCTTGTCGACTAGGAATAAATATGGTTTTCCTATTTATTAGTCTATTTTCATCGGAAAAATAGTTTCTTCACATAAGTTATTAGTAGGAAATGATTTTCATGGAAATATAATTAAAAGTTTTTATGACTAAAATTATTAACTGCTCTTAATGAGGTGATGTAAAATATGCTGCTGATGTCTGATTGATATACCTAAGTCTAATCCATATCTATCAAATATAGAATTAGTCGTGCGACCTAATAAAATGTATGGTATAATTCACATGAACGAATGATATCACACTCGATTGCTTGTTATCGAATTGCATGTACGTGCTCATGACGTGGGCTGTGTACATACATATTTGCAAAGTTTTTTCGAGCGCTGATAACATACGATATTATATATATTTTTATTTTACACGAGGAATTCCTCATGCATTGCCATATCTACCAGTCCTTAGCGTAGGGCGGCCAAGTCGTCCCGTTCTCAGCTCTATCTGGATACTAAGCCCCCTCGCACGATATTTCGTGTACTCAATACCCATAGAGTGCGACAATTTTCGACCAGCTTTTATAATCGTAAATGCAGAAAGCAATATCGAGAACTATTCAGCTTCATCGGAAACTTAATCAGAAATAACATAATAGTAAAGTATGAATTATTATTGCCATTTAATTTGATGGAAATTTTCCCACTGAAACTGAAGTGCTTACCACTTTAGTTCCAGAGTACACACAAGGTTCAGAGAGTATTGAAAAAGATCCTAGGGTTTCCGCTTCTTGGCTCCTTCCGTTGCTTTTCGCTGTGGGTGTGTTTTTTAGCTTAACGTCAGCTGGGGAATTTATGCCTCTATTATGTTATCATGAATAGATTAATGATCACCATAATATTACCCATTAGATTAAATTTACATCGTGACTTATATTTCGGGATGCAAAAGAGATAACTGTCTTACGATAACTCCGGAAAAGCTAAGATAAATAAATACACTTCAAGCCTTTCAATCCCAAAGCGGGGTAGGCTTGGATGAAATGATATATTTAAATAATAAAAAGCTAAGATGCTTGGAATATTACGGAAAGAAAGTCAAATTTCACCAAGGCTGTGCATGGGTTCACACTGCTAATGAAGTACCTAGTTAGTGTTTTTTTTCGGATAGGCACTAAAACCCACGAACGTCAGTATTGGTACATACTACCGACATCGAGATCTCGCAGGCATTAAAACTATAATATATTGTTAAGGGTTCTTAAGAAACTCGTTTTATGCTCTGGTTCATACTTGGAACAAAAAGGTTGTCATACGCCGTTGCAGTTACTAATTGCTGCCTTACTTGATCATTGCCACCAAGGTATCATGTCATGTGTTAGGTAAAAATGCTTCAGCATGAATATAACTTAATAATTCAATCAGTGTGTCCTACCTGTAATGACATACGGAGCTGAGACGTGGACACTGACGGCACGGCTCGCCCACAAGCTCAAAGTCGCACAGCGTGCTATGGAAAGAGCTATGCTCAGCGTTTCTCTGAAGGATCGAATCAGAAATGAAGTGATCCGACAGAGAACCAAAGTCATCGACATAGCTCATCGTTTTAGCAAGCTGAAGTGGCAGTGGGCCGGCCATATTAGCCGTAGAACCGATGACCGTTGGGGCAAACGAGTTCTCGAGTGGAGAACGCGTCTCGGCAAACGGAGTGTAGGACGCCCTCAGGCAAGGTGGACTGTTGATATTGGCATATGTGCGCGACTGGTGCTGACGCGAAGCGTTTACAACAAGTTGCGTAGCATGTCAAACTAATAACAAATGTAAACTTGTTAGTTTCTTTGCAAATATAAATAAAAAACCAAAGATTAAAATAGTATTATTGAAAATATTATATAAGTGAAATTTATTCAACAGTTTGTAAAATTAATATAATAATAAAAACCGGGTTTGAAACTATTACACATAATATTAGTTTCCAACCACAAACTGAGATAAAATGCAATAAATTAGTATTAGCCGCGCATGTAAGAACGCAACACGTTAAAATTTAACAACGCAACAACAGTCATGGCCAATTTCTTTGCTTTGATTTTGTACTGGAATCAACACTTGACACCTGATCATCCGCATTTGTTTCCAATTTCTGCCGTGTTGTGCGCTGCGGTCGTTATCTCTCTGCCACTACTCGCTTTGCACATAGCCAATACGCAAGTTGGCAGAAGCTGGATGCGAGAAGCCGAAAACAGATCACAGTGCCGTGTAATTGGAGATGCCTATGTCCAGCCGTGGACAAGTATGGGCTGATGATGATGAATATAACAATGATACTTATTTCTAAACGAAAAGAACAAGCCTTTGTTTTGTCTGTGGATAAGTAAATTAGAAAGCGCTAGTTTCGAAATCACTCAAGTGTATTGTAACTGAAAAGTGGTATAATACTGTAAAAATAGCACTTATTATTCGAAAGGTTTTCTCAACTCTTCGGAAACTGTTACTTACTTTGCATTTTGTTGATAAATTTGATAATCGCTATGAAACAATTTTTTTCAAAGTTTTTTAAAATCAGGGTTTTAGGTAATTTCCTGTAATATTATTAGATTTTCTAAACATGCTCAACGTCGAGGAACATGTTTCTACATACATTTTGATGTATGCCGCAGATTTGTGCCGCAATTCACTATGGTAATCACGCCGTCTCGTGGAAGTGAAGCGAGGTCTAGGTGCACGACGGTTTCGTTATTTGATTGATATATTCTAGGCAGGAGACGAGGGAAAATCGTACTGTGTTATAATTACACGTTAAGCTAACATGATAAACAAATGTTTAACTAAAAATACTTATGAACAACCCCACGCGGAATTAGAGTTTGGGGAATAGATATATTCACCCGATTTTCAGAATTTAGATATTCCTGTTAGGCCCACTGCATAGTTTCTTTTGATTTTCGGCCAGATTTGCTTTTTGATATCGGTAAAACAAAAAGCATCTCAAATCTGGCGTAACTGTTTATGTATGTAGTTATTAACGATCAAGTTTTTTTTGTGTGATTGTGAAATTTAAGTAATTATCAGTATACCTGGATATGGAGGTTCGTGTCGTATAAACAAACACCAATATTTTTTTTGTTTCAGCTATGGCCGAGTCCAGAATGTTAAGTTATTGGGCCGCACGGAGGCCGCGAGCTCGAATTCGGTTACGACTTCGAGCTCAGCCAGTGTCGGTGTGTGTGCGACGGTGGCCTTCATGGACATCAAGTCCGCATCGAAAGCACATAATGCCGAGCACGTGCTTGACGAGAGAATACTCACCACAGAGTACTATGAGCCGGCCGCGATACCGTCGGCGGCAGCCGGGGCGCCCTCCGCCGGCTCCTCACCCGCTGGCTCCGGATATTCTGGATCATCATCCTCCGTGAACTCCACCCCAGTTCCCGGCTCCACCCGCTACCACGCTTCGTAAGTACTTTAAATTAGCTGATTGCCATTCCATTGCCAGTGCCGTCAGACGCTCCCCCGAGGACGGTTAGAGTTGTCTGTTTGGCCACACGGTTTCATTATCGTGTTCTAACCACATCACCAATGACCCTTATCCTACGCTTCATTTACTGCACACTGACTGAGCACAAGTACGGTGCCGCCGCCTCTCAATAGACAGTGTATGCTGATTGGTTATTGGATTGCAGTGACGATATGAGGATTGCAGTGCGGAAAGTGTTTAAACAGTGACGTATCTCAGGAAGTGTTTTGTGAAAGTGATATTTTTCTCAGCAGTGAAATTTAAGTGAAAATCCATGATCTGATCACTGTCGCTGGCGGCGGCCCTATGTTTTGCACTTTGATTAACGTTTGTGGTTGACAAACATAGATATAATATGTGTGTGTTTTCGTGTGTGCTTTATCATCATGAAATACACGCCTACTCTAAATGAGACAATTATACTGTAAATCTAATATAATAGCATATATTTTAACGGATATCCACTTACGCTAGAAACCACAACTATGTAGACTTTCGGTTATCAGTAAGCTATTTATTATGATCACTGAAATATTTCATTCAGATTGACACAATTCCGCTCCAAGTAAAAGCGTGGGATTTTGGTTTGCAAAACCCAGAAAGTACCCAGCTAGTTGAGTTATGTCTCTTTGTTTTGCTCATTGACTTACTGCACTGCTTGCTCTAAATTGTAAAGCGTAAGGTTTCCAAACCAGTAAGTAGCCAGCTGGTTAAGTTAGGTATCTTGTTTTGAAAGTCATTAGAAATTACATACACACGTGTATTCTTATTTATTCTTAATACATACACTTGAATTCCTATAAAGAGCTCTCCGTACCGACGAATTTCTTTTTCCTCAGTAGCTACGTGAAGAAACAAGCTTTCTGTTTAAAAAAAAAAATACCTACTAAACGTATTGTGAAATTGTCTAACATTATTAATATTTAGGACTCAAATATATTTATACATATTCATTTGACCTGTACATACTACACCTTATAAATCAGATACGAGTCGATTACACTAAAAGAAATATTGTTGAATTGAGAACTCCTTTTTGTATATTTATCTAGTACATACCATATAATATTTAAAACTAATATTTATTAGGAATTATAATTTGTGGTCTAGTCATTAGAACGTAATACATACTCTTTTAAAAGTGTATACTTCGTAATTTAGTGCTTTTTTATTTGCAAACGTGAAATTGCTAAAAGACAGAACAATCACTGAATAAGTTTCTCATTGTATGTAACTTTTGTTATTAGTACGGGAATAAGACGCGCCTTATATGCCTGCTTTGTTACATGTTATTTAAAATTATATCTAATGGCCACGTTGTTAGGCAAGAAGCTACTAATTATTATCTACAGTAATCTACATCGTATTTGAGATTTAATGCAGCAAGAACTCCTTCCGAGTTAACTCTTGTATCATGAAAACAACATCAATAAAAAAGCGAGGCTTTAGTAATAACTGAAAAATATTTACCTAATTTAATTTGTATGTATATTCATCATGTTAGAGTATCAATATAGTTCAATGCGAGAATAAGTAGTGATTGTTATACTTCTTAATGGGATTCAGCGAAACTTGGTGAGGTAAATTATAACCAACATCAGTTATACTAAAGTTATACATATGTATATATATGCCCGAATTACCAAAGGAACGGGATAAACCTCAGAACACTACTAGTAGTAAAAGTAGTTTTTTTTTTCATTCGAAAGAGTAATTTGACAGTTTTTATGCATACAATATGATACTTTATCAGAACGTTAGTTATATACTAAAAATTGACAGTCAAAGATTTACTTTGCGTAAAATATACTCGATTGCAAGCAGAGTACAAAAATGTGTAAGTGAGGTATCAAATTACTCTATCGAATAAAACAAAATAGTTTATATATACCTATTATGTAATACAGGGGTGTGGAATTTTGTATTGCCATTTAGTGGAATGTGATATTGAGATGTTTTTTTTTACACAAAGAACACAAATCTTAAAAAATACGTTCAAACATTCAATAAAATTTAAAACATGCGTTTGCCACGTCTTGCTTTGATCAATAGTTTCAAACTTAAGAAACAAATCTCGAACAAACTAGTGGCAACCGTTTTTTTTTAAAACAGTTATTTAAAAAAATCAAAGAATGTTAGTCAAGATCAGGAATCTTTGAGTAAAATTGTATCAAGTAGATATTTAGGATTCTTGCTCTTTTTTAATTGTCCCTGTAAAACAAAAGTTGAAAAAACAACAACATAATAAAATAGAATCAATTAATTAAGTTGTGTTGCACGATGGTTCCTACGGGGTTTATTCCGTTCCCCGAGTAATGTCGGGGTACAATATAGCCTAAACCTACGTATATTGTAGTTTCTAATACAAGTTTACTTATACCTGTCTCTCCGTGTTTTAAAAAACCGTTCAAGTTTTCCAAAAAAATAAACCACGCATAATATTATAAGAAACTTTCCTATAGGTAATCATATTTGTGTCGCTATTGTAGGTACAAGTATTATAGCAAGGTGTCATTGGGTGTGAGTAGCAAACGCAGGCAGTTTTGAAGCGTTGCCTGCCCGCCCACGTTCGATAATCGAAGACAGAGTTTTAGAAAAAGTTAATTTGGATTGCAACATCAACAGAGTAAACATACATCGTAATATTATAATACACACAACTCGTATAGATAGACCTACAAAGAGGAAAAAATTAAAAAAAAAATCTGATTACTTTTTTGGTTAGGTAGGCGGTTGGTAGGTTAGCGATTTCCACTGTATCTCTAATTTAATATCACGTTGCAACCAATGTTGGCTTGAATTGATTCCTCAATTCTAGGGATTTCCCTAGAGTACGTTCCTATGGAATACATATAAGTAGTAAATACTGTAAACTCTTTCCCGATTTCTCCTGCCTACTACTGATACTAATATTATAAAGAGACTACCGTAACTAATAGATCTTTTTGACAAATCTTTTACTGTTGGGAAACTAAACTACACTTACTCGGGCTGGTGACAAACTCCAGCAATGTAACCCAAAGAGTAAAAAAACTTAAAATACCGGTATATATACATAGGCTACACGTCAGGCTAGTATACCCCACGGAGCGTCTACTTGTACTAGTATATAATAATATCTTTAAATCTATTACTGAACTCGAAAATGCTGCTAATCAATTTTCATTTTATTGGAAAATTTGTCAATGTCTATAATCCACAGACAAGCGTTTGCCCAGCAGTCTCTGATCGGCACACACATGGAAAAACATACTCCGGCAAGACATTTCAAAATCATTTCATTTTAACCTGAATTGAACTGGTACTGGTATGGTATTAAACTCAAAGCACATTCTGCAAAACTAGTGTACCCCAGTTGACCTAAGTGCATACCTAACCAAGTATGTAATATGCTTACGATGTTTATTCACTTGCCTATTTAATCTTTGAATATAATCAGCCTCTATGTAGCATTCGTGTGTTTTACTTGTATACCCTGGGCCGCACATCACATGGCGACCCTGCCAGGGTCTTTAACTTTTCCTAAGATGGTTGAATCTAACAGTACTGATTTAGTGCAAATTGAAGAAATCCTAGAGTTTAGGGTGAATATTCTAGTGCCAGTTTTAGGAATCATATCTCGATAGAAGACTGATTCCGCTCTCATTTCAGGCGATGTTCTTTGTATCTATAGTTGCATCAGGCAGTTTGTCGTAAAACTTTCGCGTCGCTGTCGAGCTGCTGCCGGCTGTGTGGCGCAACCACATAACTTGGTGGATTTTCGAAGTCCTAAATAAAATAAATACCCGCTATTTCACGCTTCGTTTCTTTCAACAAATCACAGCTCGTTGTATCTTTCTTGGTGTGATATGCTGGAGGGATATCTTTCGTGCAGTCCTAAGTGGCGTATTTTGTTAATTCTTCCCAAAAAGGTGAGAAATACTTCACTCACGATCGAACTTGTGCTCGTTAAAGTATAAAAGTACATATGTATATCTGTTGATGCCTAGCTTTTGGTTAATTTGTTGCACGCCTCTATCTCTAGAGAGAGATCTAAATTTGAGGTTAGGAGTCAGCATCATGCCTAACAGCCCAACAACTATACACAATAGCTACAGGAAAATTGTAAAATGTGGGACACATTTTGCAAAGTGTTAGCCAGGTCGACTTAAGCCGAATACCGACTTTCGGGTCGGTAGAGTTTTGCGAGAGCTATCGAGGTAAAAAGGTGATGTCGCACATCATGGAACTCTTTGAACATGAGGACAGGAGTGTAGTGTCGGATTGCCACGATGCTTTCCGCTCAGTTTATCACACCAAGGACACTGTTATTGTGCTAACTTTGTTTGTTCACTATAGAAGAACAAGG